>VZQC01002038.1:2213111-2237090 GCA_009823505.1 Rhizomys pruinosus | reverse complement strand
TGTATGAATGTATTGTCTGCATGCAGGTCTGCGCACCCGTGTCGTGCGATGCCGCGGAGGTCAGAAGACGGTCTCGGATTCCCCTGGAACTGGAGTTCTCCTGGAACCGGAGTCACAGACGGTTCTCAGCCGCCATGTGGGTGCTGGGGATCGAACCCGGGTCCTCTGCAAGAGCGGTCGTCACTCTTAACCGCTAGGCCATCCCTCCAGCCCCCGGGGATTACTTTTAAATGTCAGGTTCAATACAATAATTCATATGGAGTTTAGTTATGTTTTTATAACAATCACAATCTATAATTTTGCTATATTTATACATAAAAATGAGTAATTTTCAAGATTATTTTCAGTTCAGGAAATGTGTAGCAGAAGGCTGACTTAAAGAAATAGATATAATCATTTTTGAAACCTGCAGGTATGTGTGTTGGTCTGAAACTTAGTTTTCAGTTCAAGGAGAAAGTGAGAATGCTGAGTAGCTAATACGTTAAAGTTAAGATACTTAGAGAACTACCAACTTACACAAAACCCTTGAAGACCATGAATAGAGACATAGAGGTAGCATAGAATTACTAATAGTGTGTGTATGACTACAAAACTGAGACTTGTACATACTTAGAGGCAAAATAATATGAAAATTATTAACACTGCTTCAAGGACTATTTTCAGCTTTTTAATTAGATAACTAAATCCTGTGCCCAGATAAATTATATTGATTTATTGACGATTGAGAACACAATGAATACACTGGTTTCTTTTACTTGATTGAAAGGATGAGAATTAGCAACAAAATTTTAATAACTCATATGATTGCACACACCAGTTGGAATCAAACTAAATTTGTCAATCATAATATATAATTTATAAGCACTTGAAACCACAAACTGTATGTCATACAAATTGCCCCATATCATTCCAGGGAGCACGTTCATCTGCTCAAGTATGATAGTGGAAACCTCCTAGGTTGTACTTTGTACCTCACAGTCCAGAAAGACATTTGACTGCTCAGTCAGTACAATATTGTCCAAGTAGGGGGTAGAGATTTCACTTAAAATGCAGGGAGTTGTCAATGAAAACTCAGGAGGGAGCCAGATACGAACAGTGCATCAGGGCGAAGCTGAAGTGTTCTTGGAAATGAAATCCATTGCTGAGGTGCAGTGTCATATTTTGACATTTTTGCTCTATTTTTATTGTCACAGAAAAGGTATCACTTCTGTTCCATTTACTTAGGGTTTTCTGAAACAAAAACAAAAGAGTATTAGAACAGGAAAGAACCAAGAAAATAAACATAATGAAGCTTGGGTTTGCAAAATACACTTTCTGCCAGTATTTACCAGACGTGAGTAGACAAGTACAATTTACAGCTGTAAAAGAGTGCTGTAATTGGAGATATTTCAAAAGCTAGCTCTCACCTGAATCCCAGAGGCCCTCAGTGTATATAGAGAGTGCTGCATGGTCTGTTCTCATTTATAAACTTGGCAATTGCTTCTAAAGGGAAAGCAGACAAGGAGGCAGGTGTATGATTCCCATTGCCTGAAGTTTGTTTAAATAGTTGATTTGCTTTTCTGTGGAGTTTAAGAGAAAGTATTTACCATAGCATATGCCATATGACAGGGCACATTTGATGCCTCAAAAATTGTTTTGTTAGGAAAAAGACAGACTTTAAGAACTAAATCTTCATTAACGCTTTGATTGAACCAGCCAATTCCATTGGCATACAAGCAGTCTCAATTAAAGGTAGATTTGTCTCTTCAGATTTCAAAACAACAGCCTCTCTCTCCAGTGCCTCCTCCTTCACACATATAAACATTAAATAGCTTCCATTTCAATGTAGCAATGATGTTTTTGAAGGTGTTACTTTTTGAGTAATTCTTCCAGCTCTTGTGAATCATGAACACATACTTTAGTGATGGAGAACAATTTAGTTGAAGGTATTTCAGTGCAGAGGGCTGTGGCCTGATAATAAAACAGTCAGATAGGGAGTTTCAGCAATTATTTGAATAGAGTACTGTGAGGCAATAGATTATTTTCATTTTGGAATGACAAGGTTGCACATCTTCCATGCTGTGTATCATCTGGTTGTTGTTATCACAAACCCCTTTATTCTGTAACAAATTACGACAAATGGAAAGGACTTTATAGTGGTGACATGCAGGTAATAGCTCCTGATAATAAGGATGTAACACTTGCCGCCACAACAAATGTACTTCCTGCTGATATTTCCTGTGTGATGTTGCCTGCCATTTTTCTCATTGCCCTTAGATCCAAGAAGCTTACATATATGGTCTGACAGGTGTACAGAGATAACATGCCCTGTGAAGTATTTATTATCAAGCTTGCATCATCTATCATATGTGAACTTGGATTGATGTCATTCTAATTTTCTTACTCTTGGTACAATTAATCTCCTGCAATTAACAAAGTGTCAGATTGATCATTAACTTTTAATCAGGATAATTTACCACCTTAAGACAGAGTTAAATCTAGCTCATGAGTTAAAGATTTGTCTTCAATGAGTTTATGTTATTTCAAAGACCACAGATGTATGCTCATTGTATTAAAGTGACTTTACTGTTTTCTCCACACAGAAAGCTCTGCTGCTCTGGGCATCCTTCACGGGGCAGAGTATGTGGGCATCACTTGGCTCCATCACTTCTTGGCAACCTTTGATGGAGGCACAGAGCAATGCCAGAGGCAATGAAGGTGTAGACAGCATGTCATAGTTCTGTTTGAATGAGACAAAAGCCAGAATTTAATAGGAAATCTCAGAAGGAAAGAAAGTGACTTGTGTCAAATGAAAATGAAAGAGAAAAATCAAAGGGATAAATGTAAAAGCTTAACCCCATATGCCTATGTGCTCCCTGTGTTTTCCTCTAGTGATTTTGGGATTGGGTAACCTGGATACTTGATACAGAAATCATAGAAGGAAGCCCAGCTTATACTGGCCACCGCCAGACTACCCTTTACCTCCAAAAATAGATATGCAGGACCCTGTTTGTACCTACAGCTGATGGGGACAGTTGAATCTTTGTGATGATGAAAGTTTTGAAACATATTCAGGTTTATTTAGAATTTCTGTTGATTCTTCTGACTGCTGGGGAAAGACAATATATGGAAGATAAGCCATTATTTACCAAATAATTCTGGGCAGTGTAAGGGTTTGGTAGGTTTCTTTCCAATCAATTAGTTTTTTACCTCACAAAGCGGCTAGTCTGACTTCTTGATGGTGGTTTGACATGTATGACATTTGTTATGTGCAGAGGCAAAGGGAAATTGAAAAAAAATATCATGGAAGCAGACTGGCAGTGCTGTGTGGGTCGGTGTAGAACTGCACTTAAAGAAGCAGGGTGAACTTCTTAGGCTGGATACTTCTGTCTAGACTCATTTTTAGCTTCTGTAAAATATTCAGCTCACACTTCATTCTGACTGTCTCATCTAGTGCAAAAATTAGATATTGCTGACTCGGTCCAACTTGATGAGGCAATATCAGCCCAAAGTAACATCCTCCATGCTGATTTTCATGTGAGCAATCAATTGGCAAGCCTAGACATTCGAACAATTGAGTGCTAGCATTAGCTATTTGTTTACTTTGTTTCATTCTGTCTCATTCTGTCTCCAAGCTGTTTTTTTTTTAAAAAAAGTTCCATGCCCTATAGATATCCTTGAATGACCTTTGGGTTTTTTGTTTGTTTGTTTGTTTGTTTGTTTGTTGAGAAATAAGTGGCTACTTATACTGAATGGTTTGGACTTTTATTGACATGTATAAGATTATATATTAAGATAATTTCTCTCTGTAAATATTTTTTTTTTTTTGGAGACAGGTCTCCCTATAGTCCCAGCTGTCCTGGAACTCACTCTGTAGACCAGGCTGGCCTTGAACTCACAAAGATCCACCTGCCTCTGCCTCCCAAGTGCTAGGATTAAAGGCATGCGCCACCATGCCCGGCTATCTCTCTGTAAATCTTTATGATCATTCAGTCCCAGAGCAGGAGTGCATACACTAAAAACAATTTGTGGACTGATTCCACAAGGACAATTTAGGTTGGAAATGGTGCCTGATTCTAGTTTGTGGTGATGCTCACTGGGGATAGTAGATTAGAGACGATGTTTAGGTTCAGCAGAGCTAATACATTATTAAGGGACAGACCCAGCTAAGTGACTGTGCCCAGCACTAATCTTGACATTCAAATGTGGAGCAAATCAATTTCTTTTATCTATTTTTATACTTGGAATGCATTTTTATACACAACGTTTTAAATGAGAAGTTATGAAATGGGTCTTGAAAATTTAAGTTTAGTAGTTCATTATTTAGGTCTATATTTATATCAATAGTAAATAAAATATTGGAAAGAAATGTGGCCAGGTAATATCTATGCCTGAATTTCTATTTGGGTTTCTGATGATTTTGGTAGCATACAATATCTTAATTTTCCTAGATTTATCATGTTCCATTTAATATACCCAGTGAAGATCAAATAATGTCATGATATACTATATTAATAAGAAAATATTTGATAAGATAAACTGTGAGGAATTTAGTCATTAGGCAGCACTTATGCTGTATAATAGTATAAGGTGCATCCTCATGCTGGAGGGAAGAATGGTTTTATTCCCTCTCACTTTAAATTACAGTTACTTTGGATTCTTCACCAGTGTTATTTTGTTTCTATTGAATTCAATATTGTAAAATGTAAATGACCATTTTATATTTATAAGTAGTTAATAAAAGCTGATGAAAAAGTATTTTAACTAAATCCTATATTCTTGAAAGAAATTTCTTTCAAATATTTCACGTATGCTTTAAGTATCCATTTTGTCCTTTGGCTTAAGTAGACCTTAGAAAACTGTGCTAAGCAATATTTGGGAAACTAATTTTGTAGGAAAATAATGCTTAAAACTTTTACACTATCACAAGAAAAATCCAATGTGCATTCTAATATTCTGATAGCAAATAATTTTAAATATTTTAAAAAGAGGAATTGGCTGGCTATCCAAGTGATCTTAGCTAATTCATAAAACAAAAGCCTTTTCTCCTAATTTTAAAGTTCAGGTAAGGAGCTGAACAGACTACAGACTGTTTGGAAAGTAGAAATGAGTCATCATGTCCAAAGCTGACTTGCTCAACATGGTGACTAAGAAACATTATCTCGATCACACAGGGGCAAGTAATTTCCATTTACCATAAATCCTGCTTTATTGTAATGAAATATAAATATAGATTTCTTTAAATCTATTGTTGTTTATCTCTCTTATTTATCTTATTTTATTTTGTGACTGTGATATTACACGAGTATATGCGTGGTTTTGCATATGTGCTTATTCAGGCCAGGGGTTACTGTTCGTCATCATCGTCAGTTGCTCTCTCCTTTCCCTTAATGTAACACCTTTATTTTATATGTATGAGTGTATTGCCTGCATGTATCTAAGTGCACCCATGTGGTATAATACCTTTTGAGGTCAGAAGAAGGTGTGGGATCCTCTGGGACTGGGGTTACAGATAGTTAGTTGAGCCATCATGTGGATGCCGGGAATCAAACCCAGGCCCTTTGCAAGCACAGCCAGTGATGAGCCACCTCTCCAGCCCTCTCCACCTATTTTTTTTTTTAAAGTGCTTTCCCTTGCATCTGTGGGTGATGGATTCTGCTGGACTGGTGGGCCAACAAGCTCCAGGGACTCTCTATGCTCCGCCTCCCAGAACTGGGCTTCCAGGTGCTTGCCACCTCTGTGCTTGGTTTGGGAACCGATTCATGTCCTTGTGCTTACATAACAAGCTCTTTACTGCCTGTGCTATCATCTCCCTCGTATTGTTTAGCTCTTCAGTATCCTATAATCTAAAAAATGATTACATATTCAAGGTCCAAAGATGGAAAACGCCCTCAGCACTGGCAAGCTCTTCATTATTTGTAATAACTGTGTAATTCTTCTGCTCCTCACCAAAATTATTCTCCTATTTAGATAGCCACTGCCAATTTGATCATCAGCTATATTTCCCCAAATATTAAAATATCCATCAACAAATGGCTAGCTCCAAAGATAATCATTTTAAGCAATTGTGTGTTTATACGTGCATTTCTTTCCAAAGTAAATCATGCAGCTTCTATCCTGGAGAGCATTCCTGCTCCCGGATCTGCTCTCCTGGATTCTGTAGCGTTTACAGGCTGCTACCTGGGTGCCTGAGCCACTAGTGTTCACAGGACAACCAGTCCTGCAGCTGGCAGCATGTCCTGCTCTTAGCCTATATTTTCATAACCAAATAATTTTTTTAACATTTTATTTACTTAAAAATGATTTTTTTGCTCAGGCCATTAAAAAAATTTTTAACACAAGGTATCTTTTATTAACATTTACACTTATTGAAACTCTTTGCTTAATAAAGTATTTTTATTGATGTTATATGTATTTCATACATCATTTCTCAGTCCAGTTTGGATGCATTCACATTTCCATGCCCCCCACCCCACCCCAGTTCATGCATTCTGCCATACATGTCTTGCATCTTTTTTTCTCAGTCTTTTAAAAGGTTTCTCTGCAGAGGTTTATTGTTTGGGGCAGAAGTTATAACTATTTCAGTCAGTTCTTTGATCTAGTCCTTTTGTTGTTGTTGTTCCCTCTCATTTGTATTGCTCTAAAATATGCCTATATATACATCACATATATATCAAAATATGACCTCTGAAAATAAACTGTATGTTAATTCCAAAATGTGTTTAGGAGTTAACATTTTCCCTTTAATTTGATATTACTCTAAAATATGAATACATACCATCCACCCATATACCACAATTACAAAGCCTGAAAATAAGCAGTAAGTTAATTCTAGAGCCCATTAAGGGATTCACATTATAACAGCACAGTTGCTTTCAGATAAAAAGAAATATAACATTGCTGGGCGTGGTGGCGCATGACTTTAATCCTAGCACTTGGGAGGCAGAGGCAGGCGGATCTTTGTGAGTTCAAAGCCAGCCTGGTCTACAGAGTGAGTTCCAGGACAGCTGGGGGTACAGGGAGACCCTGTCTCGAAAACCAAAAAAAAAAAAAAAAAAGAAATATAACATTAACGTTGCTCAGCTTGCCTTTCAACTAGGGATTTGGTGCAAGCATCCACAAATGAGGGATAACATTCCCGTTTGTTTTTCTGGGACTGTGTTACTTCACCTAGCATAATGGCTTAGAGCTCCATCCATTTACCTGCAAAGTTCATGATGCCATCTTTCTCTACTGCTGCATAGAACTTCATTGTGTTGATGTAGCACATTTTCATTATCCACTTGTCAGTTGAGGGGCATTTGGATTGGTTCTAGCTCTTCGCTATTATGAAGAGAGCTGCAATAATCATAATCATAGATGTGGATGAATCTTTGCAGTAGGATGAGCCTTGTGACTATATACCCAGAAGTGGTATGGCTGGGTCAGGTGGTAGGCTCATTTTGAGTCTTTTAAGGGTACCCCACACCGCTTTCCATAGTTGTTGTATGAGTTTACATTTCCACCAGCAGTAGATGAGTGTTCCCCTTTCCCCACAACCTCTCCAACATTTGGTGTCATTTGTTTTCTTGATCTTAGCCAGTCCAATTGGAGTGGGATGATACCTTAAAATGGTTTTAATTTGCATATGAATGTATTCCCTGCATGTGTATAAGTACACCTTCCTGTGTCATGCAAAGTCTGTGGAAGTCAGTAGAGGGCAACAGATCCCCTGGAAACTGGCATTTTGGATGGTTGTTAGATGCCATTTGGGTGCTGGGAATTGGACCTTGGTCCTCTGCAAGAACAGCCCGTGCTCTTAATTGCTAAGTCATCTTGTCAGCCTCCAATTTGTTTAATTCTGTCACAACTTGTCAAAGATGCTTCTTTTTGTAACAGATGAAGGTTATTATAGAGTTCCACAATTGGTCACACAGAGAAAAGTGTCAGTGAGATGCCCAGCTCTAAGTAAAACATCTACAGTGGAATCTCTACTCTTAAGACTCATGGAACAGAGCAAAATGGGTAGAAAGAAGGTTAATTCATCTCTCAACTCTTACCAGCAAAGCTTCATCATACAACAGAAGATTCATCATACAACACAGACAGCCACAACTGACCAAAGAGAGAGAATAAAAGCTACAAAATGTGTGACCCTAGATAGGATTCCTATAGTAAACCTCTTCTATCCAGGGATCAGGGACTATTATAGAGGAGTGGGCAGAAAGAGTGTTAAGAGCTGGGGATGGTGGGTGACCATAGGGAGTCAGAGCTTGCCAGGTGGCTAGAAACTTGTTCCATGAACTTACAGGAGTGGAGATAGCATGCATAAGACCAATGCAAAGTCAAAGCAGACAAAATTCAACATAGAACTGAGGAAATGGGTAAGAAGCCTCAAACTTAGCTGAGGAACTATTAGCAGCTGACCTCTGCTATGCCAGGGAGAATTTCTCTTTTTTTTTTTTTTTTTTTTTTTTGGTCTTTTCGAGACAAGATTTGTCTTTTTAAAGGACATGACACTAGTTAGCTAGGCTGACCAGGCTTCAGTGGATTAACTATACCAAAGGACATCTTGGGACACAAACTTGACTCCATAGGCCTAAACATATATGACAGAATGCTTGAAATCTGAAGAGGGAGCTGTGTGTAGGGGGGTATAGGTAGAGAAGGGAGTCAAAATATGATTATGATGTATTTTATGAAATGCACAAAAACTCAATAAAAATATACATTGTAAAACAAAACAAAATTATATTGTATGAAAATCACAAAAGCTCAATAAAATCAATTAAAATAGAAAAAATAAAATAAAAATTTAAATGTCTTTAAATTTTTTAATTTGGAATTTTAAAATGCTAACCAGTAGGCTTTAGTGAACTCAACTTGATAAGGAATTTAAAAATGTACATGAAATTTGGATCGTTTCCAAGAAAAAAAAATACAAGAAAAATATAGATGAAATTTCAAATAGCAGCTGGGAATGTAGCTCCCTAATAGAGTGTTTGCTTGGCATGCATAACATCATGAGTCCCACTACCTGCACTGCCAAAAGACAGAATTCAAATGTCTTTCATAATCATTAAGACAAAGCTATCTATAGGCCAATTGTATCAGATGATGACCTCCTATTGTCACTTAGAGTGGCAGTAAAACCCCTTACATTTTGGTGTAAACAGTACCTGTATGAATTTCCCAGTATTTTCATCTTCTTATAAAATGTCAATGTTAATTAAGATTTTGTTCAGCCGGTAAATGGAAAATACTGAATATGTGATCTAGAAAATCTCGTATACTCATTTTTATGCCTTCTCCAACTGTTTTCTTTCTCTCTTTCTAATTGCTGCTGATTTCTAAAACAAGAATTAAAGTAGTTTCCCTCTTGAGACAAAATAAATATAGAATAAATTTATGAGTATAGAAATGAGGGGTGAGGTACAAAGCACGAATGTGTGGAAACGTAGTTCCTGAACTCTACTCATGGTTTTCCTTTTACAGAGATTGTGCACAGAAGCTTCAGTGACTACTCTGTATTTCTGTAGGAGGTCAAAGTGCACATGATTATATCACATATCACCCTTTTACTAGAAATCTCATGTGATCATACTAAATACTAGATTTTCTTAACTTTCTGCTATGTCAAAAGAAAAGGGCATACACTTATTTTTCTATCCCTCATCTATCTGTCTGCCTATCTATTCATCATCAATCTAGAGAGAGTCATATACTGCTTGGGGTCATCTTGCTTGAACTCTCAGGCTCAAACTAGGCCTTGCCTTGGCCTCTGAAGTAACTGGGACTATAGTTACAGACATATCCCAGTTCATGATTATATTTTCATTTCAGTAAATTTTAGTAGATTTCAATCATTCTTTTAATTTCTTGGATGCAATGTTGTAGATATTTAAAAAAATCTTAGTGTGAAAATGTGTGCATTTTACTTGAGTTCATGTTATATTTGATTTTTCATTTTCTGTTGTCTTATCTCTGATGGAACAATTTCATTAAATTAAATACAGTTGGTGGAAATCTTAGACTGTCCACCTAATTGTCTACAGGATGATTCTTCCTAGAGAGTGGTGCTTCATCTAATATTCTCAGGCCATTTTTCTGAATACTATCATTCTTACCAATTTCTTAGTGGAAAATGAAAATTTTATTTTCTAAGACTCAATCATACCCATACAAAGATATATTAGTCCAGGAATATGCCTGAGGTCCTGGGTCTATCCCCAATGCTACAAAGGAAAAAGGAATAAAGGAAAATAAATTATAGAGACTATCTTAAATTACAAAGTCTTTTTAGTGTGTCTGTGAAACAACACAGGAAAATATTAGGAAGTATCATGAGAAAAAATTAACAAGAAATTTAAAGCTGTTTAGCTCATTCCAACACTTCATCTTAATGCTTATTTATATAAGAAATAATGTCTATGTATTTGTAACTATCAAAGAATGGGAAATATTTTGCAAAATATGGATAGGCTATGTCATAGAATGTGTTATTTTTCTACTAAGTAACATTCAACTCAAATTTATCCTGTCTCATGTTTATCAGAGAACATGCTAAAATTAATAAGTCTTTGTTTAATGACAAAGGATACAAGTGAAGCATTTTATTTTACTTTGCAATTTTATTTCATAAGAAGTATATAAAGATTTTCAGCTTGTTTCTTAGAGTTTATAGTCATTGGAGGAGGTGGATATTACTTTGTGGGCTAAGATGTAAACAAGCCACACAATGATGTGTACTTGTTAAAGAATAAACATTTGGACAGGGAGAATGTTGTAGCATTATGGACTGCAAATCATTAGACAGAAAGCAGGTTTGCTGTAATAGACCCATCTTAACGTACATCGTCCCCATTCTACCAGGTGACTAAATAAATACTGACCACCAAACACTTCTCATTGGAGAACTGTAATATTTCCTTCTTTTGCTTTTTCCACAACATTCCCCCCAACATTTCTTGATGATTTCACCTTCTGTGCTCTTCATCTGGTGAAAGTTGTTTTTGTTTGTTTTTCTGGCAGTAGTGAGTATTGAATCTAGGCCCTTAGTCATGCTAAGCAAATTCTCTACACAGAGCTACTGAGCTACATTCTCAGCTTCCCATAAAAGCTTGGGATTATTTTTTTAAGAAGAAAGACAAAGGCTGGAGAGATGTCTCAGTGGTTATGAACACTGGCATTTCTTGCAGAGGACCTGGGTTTGATTCCCACCACCATCATTGTGGCTAACAACTGTCCATAACTCCAGTTCCTAGAGATCCAACATCTTCTTTTGACCTCCATGAGCACTGCACAACACTGGTATATATATATATATATAGATATATATATATAATAAATATGATATATATGCAGGCATAGATCACATTAATAAACATAAAATAAAAATAATAAATAAAATATAAAAAGAACAAAAAAGACACAAGAGAAACAGCATTTGTGAAAATTTCATCTAGTGGTATACTATAAAGTATAGAAAGTAGGTAGGAAGAGAAGTCATCTTGTCTGGACATATTCAAACCCAGACATCTTAGCCTGATCCAAATGTAAGTAGTTCAAAAAACAGATGAAGTTTATTAGAAATGCCACAGCCATCATTCTGTAACAGTGTGTAAATAATTGTTCTCACTGCTAAATAAATGACTTATGAATTCATAGATAACTTGCAGTCTTCCATGGATTGAGCCCCACTAGTTCTGCAATGGTAAATATAAGGCCATTGTCCTAGGTACCTTTTATTGCAGTCATAAAGCACTCTGACCAAAACAAAAGTGTGGAGGAGTGGGCTGACAAGATTTACCCTTCCAAGTCCATCTTTGGGGGAAGTCAGAATGAATTCAGGGAAAGAACCTAGAGTCAGGAACTGAAGACAGACCTTAGAGGAATGGCTTACTGGCTTGGTCCTCTGGTCTATGCTCAGCCTGCTTTCTTTTTTTTTTTTAATTCTTTTTTTTTATTTTTATTTCTGTATGTATATGAATGTACTGTCTGCATGCAGGTTTGTGCACCCGTGTCGTGCAATGCCGCAGAGGTCAGAAGAGGGTGTCGGATTCTCCTGAAACTGGAGTTCTCCTGGAATTGGAGTTTCAGACGGTTCTCAGCCGCCATGTGGGTGCTGGGGATCGAACCCGGGTCCTCTGTAAGAGCGGTTGGCACTCTCAACCGCTAGCCTGCTTTCTTATATGACACAGGACAACTTGCCCAGAGGTGGCACCATTCAGAGTTGTCTGGGCCATCCCATATCACAACAATGAAGAAAATATCTCACAGAGATGCCCTCAGGCTAACTGAATAGATGGAATTCCCCAGTTGAGCACCTCTTTCTAGGTGTGTCAAGTTGACAATGGAAACCAACCATAGTAGTCATGATAGAATCAAATACTAGCAGGTAAGTATAATGTTTTTCTTACTTCTCACTACATGTTACTGCATGTAGTATTGTTGACAATCTGTGTTGACAGTCAAGACTGTTTAGCTAACTGACCCTTCATGTATTGGTATTTTTTGTGTATGTTCACAAGAATGAT
The DNA here is from genome assembly GCA_009823505.1 of Rhizomys pruinosus. NCBI lineage: Eukaryota > Metazoa > Chordata > Mammalia > Rodentia > Spalacidae > Rhizomys > Rhizomys pruinosus. The sequence continues at coordinate 2,224,596 of VZQC01002038.1, read as the reverse complement.
TTGCATCTGTATTGCAATTCCATGGTCCATAAGAGAAGCTGCTGGGTAAACCCTCATAACACCTTACTGCTGTCTTCTGGCCATGCTATATACTTATAGACATGCAATTAGCTAACAGGAAGTGTTTTTAATTCATTGAAAACATGCAGTTTGCATTCAGTATGCATTTGTTGACTGAGCACTGTGCTAAGTGATCACAGTTCAGCAAAAACTGTCAACATGGCTGCTGGGACCGGCTCTGTTCTGGGAGATTGCAGAACAGTTCACAGCAAAAAGCACCTGAGGAGTCATTATAAATGCTCTGAGCTCTCTGTGTACTCCTAGGCCAAACAAACTTCTCAAAAGAATCCCTTATCTAATATCTAAAATCAGATATAAATGACAAGGTGGAGTCAGTGAGCCAAGCTTTCAGGAAAGATTAGCTGGGCACAGATGGTGAGGGACAGAGGGCTGCAATGCACAGTGTCCAGAAGCAGCAGCCAGAGCCGGTGGAAGAAGAAGAGACGAAGGTCTTCCCAATATGCTGAACTTGTGTGCTGTCCTTGTGTGATGGTAGAGAAGTCCCCCTGACTAGACCCTGCATCTCAGGCTACCTAGGTGAGACAACGTTTCCTACAAACGATCAAATCTATTCTAAATTATCTACTTTGCATTCTGATTTATATATTTTTGCTTTAAGGGACAAAGTACATTTCTCATTTCAAGACATTATTGTTTACAGATTTTGTAAAATAATTTATATGTGGACTTCCTTTCTTATATAATAATCTAACTCATGTTCATAGATAAACAATTATTGAAGTTGTGTTAATCATTGTGCAAAACCTCTAAATATACACTTTTAAAGATAACCTGCGGCCCCGCACTCACTTCCCCCCTGTGCAATGTGTGAAGGCTGGCCTGGCCCCACCTTCACTGGCCGTCCTTCCATACAAACCTGCAGAGTTAGGAGCACTTTACTCCTGTTTCACTTTAGTCCCTGAGTCTTGTGGCCTTGGGGCTTTGCCATGTTACTATTAGCGCTGACTTGAAAAAACCTGAAGGAGATATAAGAGGAACTGAATATTTTTATTCTGACATTCTTTATCAAAACATATTTTTACATAAATAGGATTCTTCTTAATGCAAATATTTGGGAATCATTTATTTCTGGACATCATTTATTTCCCCTGAGGAAAGTTTTAGTGTTGGATCATCCAGTTCTTTATGTTTCTTGCTGCAAAATTTATTCAGCTACTTGTCAGGCTTTGCATACATATCATTCCAAAAAAGGGAAACCTGAATTGCTTGAGTTTGAGTCCAACAGCTGTATTGGAGGATTTTTACAATATACAGATTTTTCTGCAACTATCTTACTAAAATTTGCCTTATTCTGAACTATTCAAAACCTATAGGTTTTCCTATTTCTTTCCATATTATTTAACAATGGTCACCTTATTATGTTATTTCCAGATAAATATATTAATCACCATACCTTGGTATATATAAATGTATTCGTATATATTATTGGAGTAAAATTGGCATTTTGTAGTAATTAAGCTACATATATCTTCCTCCTTGAACATTTGCCACTTTCTATGGTAATGATATCACTAATGCTTTCTCCTTGCCTTTGGAGACAACGACATACGACAATATGAGGATTTCTATTCACCCACTTTACAGCAGCACTCTGGATCTTCTTTCCTCAAATGTGAAAGTAGCAGTTTTCTTCCCCTCTCCATCCCTTATTGACCACCTATTCTTCTCAGCTTCTGGAAACAGCATTCTTTTCTCATGTTCTATAAAATCAGCTTTTAAAAACATACATCTTTCACATCTGAGACAGATCGTGTGGCTTCAACTTGTAGCAGACATTTTATCAAGTTCCTGTGTACAGTAGAATGCCATCCTACATATTTACCTTTTTATAGTTGAGGGTTTCTTTGGCTTTGAGAAGATGATGTGCTCATAGAAAAATAGGAGACTGGGAGATTTGGTAGCTTCCACTGATCCCTATGGTTACAAATGACAGTAAGTCTTCATGATAATAACTCTTGATCAGTATTTTGGATGAGAATCTCTGGTGAAGGCAACTGCAGGCAAAGCTGGGAACCACATTAGTTTGTACAAGAACACCTTATCTGAAAACAAACTAGACAGATTGCACTACTGAAGAGAACTGTACCTTCATTAATTAACATTCCTGCCTTTCATCCAGCACCTTTCTGAAACAATCACATTTAAAAATGATAAATCTGCCTACAGTAGTAAAGTTGCAACTGTTGTAAACTCAGGGGCAGCATAGTGGCCCTGGATGAGTAAGTAGTAGCAGTGACAAGCAAAGGCAGCTGCGTGTATTATGACATTTAAGGTAAAAATAAATGTGGTTTGCCATTTCTGTTCATTCAAAACAGTAATGTGTTTTTACATAGACACAAACTCACAATCCCTGGGCACACATGCAACAGATGACAGAAGGCAATTAAGTGATGTCAACCAAAATCTCCCTAAGAAAGAAGAGTTATCATAGACTGTTAATCAATATTAGCACTATTATGTTCATTAATCTGAAGGTGAAAGAAGAATGTTTAGGAAAGGATATAGATAAAATGTAGCTCCTGGTCAGGAATGGTGGTGCACCCTTTTGATACTAGCACTCAGGAGGCAAAGGAAAGTGGATCTCTGCAAGATCAAGGCCAGCCTGGTCTACAAAAATGTTCTATGCCAGCTGGGGCTAGAGGGAGACTCTAACTTAAAAAAAATTAAAGAGCACTCTGAAGAGATGGAGGATAGTAATGGTAGTTAATAAAAGAATGCTCAAAGTATTTGACAGAATTTAAACTTTACTTTTTAGTATGGTCTGATATATATATATATATATATATATATATATATATATATATTCTTCTGTTTGAAAAGCTTTACAATTGTGCATTCAAGTTGCAATGCCAACAAAGCAAAATCTTATCAGAGCCCAGTTTCTTTGGCAGGAAAGAAGTCTAGACAGACACATTTTCCCTGTTGAGTATGGCTGAAAGAAGACATATTCTGTTCATTTTGGTCAAAATGAATTTCAGTATGCAGAAGACCCATGCAAGCTCAACCAGACAAAAACCCAGCATGGAACTGCAGAAATAGGTACCTAGAACCCAACCTTAACTGAAGAAATATTGGCAGCTGATTAGAGTTGGGTGAGGAAAAATTGGCCTTCTTTAAGTATGGGTCTGACTAGAGCTCAATGGATGAAGTGACACTGAGAAAAGGATGGGGAAGTTAATTTGGCACAATGGGCTCTAACACAAATGACAGAATGTATGAACTCCAGAGGATGGGGCTGTGGGAGGGTATGGATGGGGAGGGGAGTATAAAGACAATTAAGACTGAGATGTGTGTGAAATGCACAAAAATTCAATTAAAAAATTAAGTACAGCCAGGCATGGTGGCAAACCTTTAATCCCAGCACTCTGGAGGCAGAGGCAGGTGGATCTCTGTGAGTTCAAGGACAGCCTGGTCTACATAATGAGTTTTAGGACAGCTAGAGCTACAGGGAGACCCTGCCTCAAAACAAACAAAAAAAAGAAAAATAAATACAAAATGTTTTTGTTTTTTTTTTTTTTGGTCTTTTTGAGACAGGGTCTCCCTGTAGTCCAAGCTGTCCTGGAACTCACTCTGTAGACCAAGCTGGCCTTGAACTCACAAAGATCCGCCTGCCTCTGCCTCCCAAGTGCTAGGGTTAAAGGCATGCGCCACCATGCCCGGCAAAATGTTTTTAAATGAATTAAAATAATTACTTTTCAGTTCTATATAACAGAAAAATCATTAGATTTTTTTTGTGTTTTATGAAGAAAAATATGGGGGATATCCTTCTCAGATGGAATAATGCTAGAAGTCTCTTAAAATACAAGGCTCAGGAAGATAGATATGTTTGGCAGCCCACATGTCCCACTGACCTTTTTAACCTCTGGCCTGAGTTCTACGCTCAAAAGCATCACAGTGTGTAGAGATTTCCTTCACAGATGTAACTGTGAAAAACTTCTTTTCTGGTCATGTTTTCCAACATTAATTTATGCTTTATGTTTTGATCTACAGAAAGGAAATGCTGAGCTCATTAAACAATTTACTATAACACTACAATCACTTTACTATAACAGTTCTTTGCTAGACACCAGGGGGCGTTTGACCATACCTTTATTTTGCATTACCACAAACTTTTGGCTATTTCCTTGTCCATATTTGTGCTAAATTCTTTTATCTACAAAAATTAGCAATTTATTGAGATAGAAATGATAAAGAAATTTTTCTGCTGCCCACTACATTTTTAAACTTAATCTCAGTTTAACTCATCTACTGTGTATCTGTGTATGGCAACTCATGTCTGAAATCCCAGCACTGGGAGAGCAAGATAGGAAATTTGATTTCAAATTGTAGCCAGCCTGTGCTACTGATTAAGACCGCCTCTTGAAAGCAGCTCTTCCTTAATACATATGGCTGCTTAGATACAGACTTGTTGCTCTAGCTCATGACCATTTGTTTTTAATTTTTATTTATTTATTTTTTTATGTGTATAATGTACTGTCTGCATGCAGGTCTGTGTACCCATGTCATGCAATGCCGCGGAGGTCAGAAGAGGGTGTCGGATTCCCCTGGAACTGGAGTTAAAGATGGTTCTCAGCCCGCCATATGGGTGCTGGGGATCGAACCTGGGTGCTCTGCAAGAGTAGTCGGTGCTCTTAACCGCTAGGCTATCTCTCTGGCCCCCTCATGACCATTTATACCACAGGGTTCTGCTTTATAAACTGGTTGTTCTAGTTTGTCTTCCATTGCTGTGACAAAACACTCTGACCAACACCAACTTGGGGAGGAAAGGGTTTATTTAGCTTACATCTCCTGGGTCACAGTTCATCACTTAAGGAGCCCAAAGCAGGAACTCAGGGCAGGAACCTGGAGGCAGTAGCTGAAGCACAGGCCATGAAGGGATGCTGTTCACTGGCTTGCTCCCCTGGCTCATGCCCAGCCTGCCTTCTTATACAGTACACAACAACCTGCCCAGGGCGGCACCACTCATTGTGGGTGGGGCCCTCCCACACTGCTTGACCATCAAGACAATACTCCACAGATGTGGCCACAGGCCAATCCAATGGAGCCAGTTCCCCAATTAAGGCTCCCTCAACCCAGGTGTGTCAAGTTGACACTAAAGCTATCCAACACAATTGACCCCTTATCAACTTGACATACAAAACACATTAAACTATCACCTTTCCAGTTCTTATTCCCAAGTATGATGTTAACATTAATCACAACCCAAGACAGTACAGCCTTAAAAACCCCACAGTCCTTAAAATGTTCAAACACTTAAAAGTTCACAGTCTGTTAAAAGTCTCTTAACTGTGGGCTGCTGTAAAATCCAAAACAAGTGCTGTCTTATTTCAAAGGATAGAATCAGGCACTCTCTCTTTTTTTATTATTTTTTTTTAATTTTTTTTTAATTTTATTTATTTCGGTATGTGTATCAATGTACTGTCTGCATGCAGGTTTGTGCACCCGTGTTGTGCAATGCCGTGGAGGTCAGAAGAGGGTCTTGGATTCCCCTGGAACTGGAGTTCTCCTGGAATTGGAGTTTCAGACGGCTCTCAGCCACCATGTGGGTGCTGGGGATCGAACCTGGGTCCTCTGTAAGAGCGGTCGGTGCTCTTAACCGCTAGGCCATCTCTCCAGCCCCAGAATCAGGCACTCTCAAACAAAACCTAAGTCCAGCAAAGTAGCTCAAGGCTGGACACCTGGGATTCACTCATGATCTTCTGGGCTCCAAAGGGTTTCGGCAGCTCCCCTTCTCCGACTCGGCTGTCTGTGGCACACACAGCTCATTTCACAGACCCAGGCCGACTTCATTCCACACCTGCCACAGCTCTTGGTGGTCGTCCCATGGTCCCAGCATCTCCAAAAAGCTGGGGTCGCCACTGAAACTGAGGCAGCACCCTCACCAATAGTGTCTTCTGACCTCTCCTGATGCAAAGCCTCAGCTTCTCTCCATGACCCCTGCAATCCTGGGGTCTCCACTGCAACCGAGGTGCACTTCCACCAATGGTCTTTCCTGACCTCTCACAGTGCCAAACCTCAGCTGCTCTTTGTGACCCCCCTCAAATTTCAACACCAGAACCATATAGGAGACTCTTACACACTACCAAGTCCTGCTTCTGGCTTGACATGGAGGCTAAGGCCCCTTATGGATCACAGCTTCTGTGTGCTGACCCTGAAGAAATTCTTGCCAGAAGATTTCACCACAATAATGCTGGTCTCTTGTTACTTACAGCTGATTCTTCAGCCCCAGCTAACCAGCATCAATTGTCCCAGTACAACAAAGATTTCACTTCAGGTTCTGGTCTCTTGTTACTTACAGCTGATTCTTCAGCCCCAGCTGACCAGAACCCAAAGATTACAGTCCTGATGATCTCTGTTCCCCTTTGAAACTAGAAACTTCACAATCCAGGCCTCCATCTTCTATAAATCCTTCAGAAAAACTGCTCCAAGCTCCACAGCAACAATCTTTAGGCATTCAATGATCTTCCCAGCCCAAAGTTCCAAATGCCTCCACAATCCTCCCCCAAAACACCAAGCTCAGGTCTGTCACAGCAATACCCCACTCTTCTGATACCAATTTCTGTTCTAGTTTGTCTTCCATTGCTGTGACAAAACACTCTGACCAACACCAACTTGGGGAGGAAAGGGTTTATTTAGCTTACATCTCCTGGGTCACAGTTCATCACTTAAGGAGCCCAAGGCAGGAACTCAGGGCAGGAACCTGGAGGCAGTAGCTGAAGCACAGGCCATGGAGGAATGCTGTTCACTGGCTTGCTCCCCTGGCTCATGCCCAGCCTGCCTAATTATACTGTACACAACAGCCTGCCCAGGGTGGCACCATTCATTGTGGGCTGGGCCCTCCCACACTGCTTGACCATCAAGACAATACTCCACAGATGTGGCCACAGGCCAATCCAATGGAGCCAATTCCCCAATTGAGGCTCCCTCAACCCAGGTGTGTCAAGTTGACACTAAAGCTATTTAGCACACTGGCCACTGCTCCTTGGTGATGCTTTTCTTTAAAACTACAGCACAACTAGACCAGCTTTTCTCTACAGCTTCTCCATCCACAACATTGCTTGAAAGAATTCTCCATCATTAGTTTATAGGGTTAAGAGGAAGGGGGTTGGGTCATTTTTCCATGTCTGAACTGCACGTGCCATGCATGCACCCCTTAAGTAAAGGGCTCTTAGATGTGGGCTCCAGGCTTTCTGTCCATTATGTCTCAGTGCTGTAGCAGTTTCAGTACTGGTAGTCCATGCCTGATGAGAGGAAAATCTGTCATCTTTCTTCATGAACCTTCTGTGCAATTTTCTGTTGTCTATTCTCTTTCATACTGTATAAGAAATTTCACTAATAACAAAGTGAACCAGGCTGCTATTATTGTTAATTTAAAAGCAATATTCGGATATACTTCATAAAATTGTATTTTATAAGCACATAACAATTTTAAAATGTAATAGGAAACCATAATATCAATTCATAAGCATATAACATTTTCAATATTAAATGTGAAATCTTCATATTGACCTGAATTGATAATAAGGTCTTTACTATACTGTAGCACACTGACCTTGTAAAACCTATCAGGTGCCTCTTCTCAGAAAACTTGTCAATCCAAATACACTTTCAGGTGATTTTTTTTTCAGTCCTAACAAGTCACTTCTGTGCTTACTTCCTACTTACCAAGTTGGTGTGATCTCATGGATGATTTGCTTTCTTTTGTAAATGTTAAAATAGTCTGTGGATCTTGACACTGGGAATAGGAACAAGGACAATTATCTATCCCATTTCTAAAGCAATTTGAGGAAAATCAGACATTACACAGCTGTACATTCACAGTGCCCTTGGGTTAGGATAATCTTAAACAAATGATAGTTAAGTTGAGACATTATTGGCCGGTAACATTGTAGCATGTCTCAGTCTAAAAAATTAGTCTGAGAGAAACCCCACAAAGTGCAGAGAAAGTGTGTCTTCTAACACAATATATAGAAGATTAGAAAGAGTAAAAGCAAAACTAAAAGACATTGTGAAAGAGTGACTGCAATGTCACAGAATTAAGCATCTTATTTGGGAGAGAGCTTTCTACTGTGTGTCCTCTTGGACTCTTTGGAGCATTAATGCTTTGTCAGTCTTCTGTGAGTGGGTGCTAATATTTTGTTCTTGTTTTAGCAATTTCTAAGCTATCATATGGTGAAGAAGGATGAGATTAAAATAATTCAGTCTGATTATTGCTTCAGCATAAGTGATATTTCAGTATTTAGCTTCTCCCTGTACTTTTTTAACCATTTTCTCTGGAAGTCAAAATGGAATATTTCCTTTCAAAAATTTGGCATGATTGGGGCTGGAGAGATAGCCTAGCGGTTAAGAGCACCGACGCTCTTGCAGAGGACCCGGGTTCGATCCCCAGCACCCACATGGCGGCTAAGAACCGTCTGTAACTCCAATTCCAGGAGAACTCCAGTTCCAGGGGAATCTGAGACCCTCTTCTGACCTCCGCGGCATTGCACGACACGGGTGCACAGACCTGCATGCAGACAATACATTCATACACATACAAAAATGAATAATAAAAAAAAAATTAAAAAAAATGTTTATCAAAAATTTGGCATGATTTAAATGATTGCCTAATATTCTATTCATGACCACTGAATTATTGCAGTCTCATCCTGCACTTCGAGCCCCTTATTTCCTCTCCCTAATTTAACCCCATCACCACCCTCAATGCTGTTCCTTCCTTCAGCTTGCTTCTGTGTTTGCGGTACTGCTGCTATTAACAGAAAGCACTGAAATGTCTTTAACCTGTGAAAGTTCCCAGAAAAAGCCCCCATCTTAGACTGAACTTCCTGTATGCCTGACCAACTGATTAACACTTCAATGACTGTGGAGAGTTTGGAATGTTGCAGATTCAGAGCCTATTTACACTATATCTTGGACTCTGTTTCAGCCCCCTAAATAGCCACTCCTTTCCCACTTCTGTATCTGAGCTATCATCCCATAAGTAACATTAAAAAAAATAACAACAACAACAACATCAACAACTTTTGGGAGGTGTTAACTTAGCCTACCATCATCAGATCTTCCCAATCAAAACTCCAAGATAGCATCTAAGACCTATAAATGAAACCACCCTGATCTGACTACTAAATGTGTCCACCAATGAATTTGACAAGTATCTTGATTCATGATTTTCTTTGTTCTGTTACTATAAAACTATAATACAACTGTTATCACTCTGGAATATGGGATTGCATATAACCTGAATCTATGTTCCCCAGGCCATGGTCACTCATATTTGCCTCCAGAATAAACTATTTATTTTATTTTAATTTTTTTTAATTTTATTTATTTTTGTATGTGTGTGAATGTATTGTCTGCATGTAGATTGGTGCACCCGTGTCGGACAAAGCCACGGAGGTCAGAAGAGGGTCTCGGATTCCCCTGAAACTGGAGTTCTCCTGGAATTGGAGTTACAGACGGTTCTTAGCCACCATGTGGGTGCTGGGGATTGAACCTGGGTCCTCTGCAAGAGCAGTTGGTGCTCTTAACTGCTAGGCTATCTCTCCAGCCCCAGAATAAATTATTTCTTAACCACTTTGAGGTTAAGATAATTCAGATTCATGACAATCTAGGGAAAAAAAATTTCCTGTTGCCAAGCTCATTTTGAAGGTATTCAGCACCCAGTTGCACTAGGATATAGGATACTTGTTGTGTCATAATTCTAATCACATGTAATGTTCTTTTTGTAGAAAATAGGTATTTGTCCATTACTCTGCTTAGGAGTATATAACCTACTATTCAACAATTTTAACTCAGAATAAGAAAATAAGACCACTCTGTGCTCAGTTATGAATGCCCATGGTCAGAATAGCTCGGAACTGCCAGTGAGCATATTGATGGCTCATATTTTCAACCACTTGTGATTCATCAGCTCATTAACCCTCCTGTGAGGACAAAATATAATCATTATGTTCTTGGTGCTTCGTTCAGCATCTTAGGGGTTGATCTGCTTTACTGACCGGTCAGAACCAGTTTAGGAGTCATCACCCAAGTTTTGTGTTTTGTCAATTCATTTTCTGGTAGCCTATGGGATATTATGCATATCACTTGTTCAGTTGAACCATTAATCATGGTGATCGTTTAAAATTTATATTATAATCTTCACATTATAACAATCATTATTTTGAGATTCTAATCTACCCAAACCAATGAAACCATGGTCCTAGACAGTGCCTTATCGTTTGGGGACCGAAAATCATCAGGAACAGGCTCCAAATGCTTCTACTAGGTGTCCACATAGAGCCCAGTATGTGCTAGGACTCCCGGCTGGGTTTCTGTGTTTTGTTGACATTACCTTGACATTCTTCATAATTTTATCTATGAGTTTTTGATTTTTAAGTCATGCTTTTTGTCCTAGTGAAATATGTAGCTTAATTCACTCGCAGGACCATTTCTTATCACTGGCTTCCAGGGAGAGCTCAACCCCTGGAGATTTCATGCCCATTCATGAACTATCCAGATTTTCTCACAGAGGTCACAGTCCCTTAGGGAGCACTTGTGTGCATGCCTCAGGGTTAGATGTATTGCTGTCACAGTCACAGTGTAACTTGAAGAACTGGCAAAGACCTTTAGAACTAATCACATCTCTTTCCTCTTGGAATCTCCAGGAAAACTCTATTCTTTATTAACTTTTATTGAATTTCAACTTAATTAGTAGCCTGATTCTTAGGTGACTTAACTTTTTCATAATTCACAATTAACTAGCCTTGTAATTAATGTATATTTAGAATATTTTTAGAGCTACTTAGTAAAATTCCAAAGGGAATTGTTGCTTTTTTAAAAGTACTAGAGATTCAAATCAAGAGCATGCTTATGTTAAACATATGCTGTACCACAGAGCTACTTCCATCTCTCACAGTTTTAAAATCTGTGGTTTTCTTTTCACTTAACAATAGTTTTAAATTTGCATTCCAAAAGGATAGTTCTACCTCATTGTTGTAGTTTATAATATTTTTATTCAGAATTTCATTTTTAATATATATTTTATTAAAAATTTTCATACATCATACATTATTTCTCAGTCCAATTTAGACTCATTTCCTTTTCCATAACCCCCACCCCACCCAAGTTCATGCATTCTGCCATATATGTCTTGCATCTTTTTCTGAGTCTTTCCAAAGTTTTTATCAAAGCAGAGGATTATTGTTTGAGGGAGAAATTCACTGTTTCAGGTTTCTTTTTTTTTTTGTGTCACAGTTCTTTTGTTGTTGTTGTTCCCTCCAACTTATATTGGATATATATATATATATATATATATATATATATATATATACACACACACACACACACACACACACACACACACACACACACACACACTTGGCTGCCACTGTTGCACAGTATCTCCAGGCTGTTGAGGTGTAAC
>VZQC01002038.1:2157166-2212516 GCA_009823505.1 Rhizomys pruinosus | reverse complement strand
ATATAGCAATAATAACTTAGAAAAATCAGTAGCCTTTCTTTACACTAACAATAAACAAGTGGAGAAGGAATATGAGAAGATCTTTCCACTCACAATAGCCTCAAAAATAATAAAATACCTATGAACAAATCTAAGCAAAGATACCAAGGATCTCTACAACAAAAAATTTAAACCCCTGAAGAAGGAGATTGAAAATGACATCAAAAAGCATCCTCCCATGCTCATGGGTTAGAAAAATTAATACACTAAAAATGTCCATTTTACCCACAATTGATAGATTTAATGCAATCCAAATCAAAATTCCCATGAGCTTCTTCACAGATTTGGAAAAAAAATCCTTAAATTCATTCACAAACGTCCCTAAATAGCTAAAGCTATTGAATGGCTTCCTTTATCAGACTTCAAGCTATATTACAGGACCATAGTTATAAAGACAGCCTGGTACTCACAGAAACAGAGCCACTGACCAATGGGACAAAACTGAAGATCCAAACTTGAGCCCATAAAATTTCAACCACCTCATAGTTGATAAAGGGGCAAATAAACCTCAGTGGAGGGAGGATAGCATGTTCAGCAAATGGTGCTGGCAAAACTGAATCACCATTTGTAGAAGAACAAAATCAAACCCCTACCTCTCACCCTGTACAAAAATCAACTCCAAATTGATCAAAGATCTCAATATGAAGCCTGAAACCCTGAAGGTGATAGAAGAAAAAGTTGGCAAGAACCTACAAGACATAGGCATAGGAAAAGACTTTTTAAATCAGACAGAAGCTGCATAGGAAATAAGGTCAACAGTTGACAACTGGGACCTCATCAAACTCAAAAGCTTCTGTGCAGCGAAAGAAAGAATCAAGGAAGTGAAGAGAAAACCCACAGAGTGGAAGAAATCTTCATCACTGATACACCTGACAGAGAATTAATATTCAGAATATATAGACTACTCAAAAAAAAAAAAAAAAGTAAGAAAATAAATGACCTACTCAAAAGATGGAGTAAAGAGCTGAACAGATACTTCACAAGTGATGAATAAAAGATGGCTGACAAACTTCTTAAAAAGTGTTCAACTTCATTAATAATTATGTAAATGCAAATTAAAACCACTCTCATATATCATCTTACTCTGATTCAACTGGCTAAGATCAAGAAAACAAAAGACAACAAATGCTGGAGAGGTTGAGGGGAAAGAGGAACACTCATCCACTGCTAGTGGGAATGTAAATTTACAAAACCATTATGGAAAGCAGTGTGGAGAGCCCTTAAAAGACTCAAAATGAGCCTCCCACCTGACCCAGTCATACCACTCCTGGGTATATACCAACCACAAAGATACATGCATATCCATGTTTATTGCAGCTCTCTTCACAATAGAGAAGAGCTGGAACCAACCCAAATGCCCTTCAACAGAGGAGTGGATTTCAAAAATGTGGTACATTACACAATGGAGTACTCTTCAGTGGTAAAGAAAGATGACATCATGAACTTTGTAGGTAAATGGATGGAACTCAAAGCTATTAATGCTAAGTGAAGTAACACAGTCCCAGGAAAACAAATGCCTAATGGTTTCCCTAATTTGTGGATGCTAACACCAAATCCCCAGTTGAAAGGGAAGCTAAACAACATTATTCCTATATTTCTGCTTATCTGAAAAGAATCTTTTTAGACTCACTTTCTATTCTACAGAGGTGAACCCTCAAAATTACTAAATTAATTTTTTGTGTAAGTTAACATTATAGCTATGAACAATCTCTCTATATATCTCTCCAAGTTCAATTACTACCTCAAATATGAAGGTTTCTTCTTCTCCTTCTTCTCATCTCAAAAACAAAATATTTTAATTCTCTGTCAGCTATTTTAAAACTTTCATAATGCATAAAACATGTATTTTTCCCATAAATACTTAAAATAGTTCCTCCATCTTCCTCTCCGTGTTTTAGCTGGACCTTTGCAATTATATCACAAAGTCAAGGATGTTCTTTATTTTCTAAAATTATACTTTATTTCTGTGGTTCATCTTTTGATGAATTGATATCCTATAAATCATTTTACCTTCTTAAGACACTGTAAATATTGGCATTTTAAGTATGGTGGGTCTTTACTAAAGCAATGACCATATGCCATTCAGTAGAATATTTTAACAAGGAAATCCAATTTTCCCAAGATTCTTTAGGACTAGTCTCTCAAAAATATTTCATTGCAGTTTCCTTAGTCTGCCATCTTGGATTAAAAAGTGAATTAGCTCTCAGTTTTTTCTTTTATTTGATAAAGTCTCACTTTATAACCCTGGCTGGTGTGGGAATCATTTTTTCAGCCAGAAACTCACCATCTTCCTCATATCACAGCCTGCAAGTGCTGCAGTTCAGATATGCACCACCATGTCTGGCTTATCACTTTTCAATTGTATTTCATGTTATAGGTCTACTGTGATATATTATTCTTGAATTATTCACTCACAACTATGATTATCTCTTAAACTGCTTTTTCTTGAATCATACTGTTATTGATACATATTGCCAAATTTCCAATAAAAATTACATATTTAATGCATCAGTCAACAGTGCATGTCAGAAACTATTTCTTACAAACCTCGCTCACACATATTAAAATTGTCACATATATATCTTTTTTACTGTTTGATAATAAATAAATAGTGTGATCATTTTATGTAAATTTGTAGTCTTTATTCATTTACAAGTTCACATATATTTCACATTTGTACATTTGACTGGGTGTGTTCTCTTTGCCTAGTGCTATGAGACACAAAGGAATCAACTACAACTAAGACACAGACCCAGGCTTTAGACTCTGAGGGAGAAAGAGCCACAGGATCGCAGAAGGCCTGGTCTTCAATGAGAACCCTGACCATCCTTGAAAATATCAAAATGAGAAATTAGAGGACATAATAAAATTTGAGATAATAAAAATAAGATTTTCTAATTGGAATTTCATACTAGATCACTACCTCCCCTCCGCTTTTATTTTGGAAAACGGTTGAAAGGAAGGCTTTCTATATCTGGAACTCATATCAGTTGTATACTATGTGCAGAAAAGTAAGGCCGTGGGCACTTTAATTATTTCTCCATTCTAATTAGTGATGAAATGGATTAAAAGTTTCTATGACAAAGGCCTTCAGAGAGGGTCAGAAATTTCATTTATAGGCTTATGCAAATTTTAGGTTAGAAATATTTGTGGGATTGAAGGAATGGGTTGGTAAGATGCTTGTCACATAAGTATGAAGATGGAGTTTTGGTTTCCAGCACCCAGGGAAAAGGCAGACATGGCGGTACATCCTAGAATTTTAGGCTAGGGGAATGTCCAAGTACTTTTTGTTATAATTGAATCAGTTATGCTGCTGCCACCCTTTTATATATTCATGTGAACCTCTGTTTTTCAGATTTTAACTCATCCCTTATATATCATAGTTGAGAAATTAAATATCTACATATTTTCAGATATAAGAAACAGATCCCTATTGGGAGTTACAATTAAAAAAAAACATATCTGTATTTAATGCATTGTCCTCAATATAAAATCCAGGTACCTGATACTTAATATGAGAAATACTTAAGAAATATTATTTACATTTCTGATAGATAAATATTCCCATCATTATATAGGTAAAATATAGTTTTTCAATTTGCTGTAATAATATTTACTGAGCTGAATACAATTTAAAAATTCTTGCAATTCCTTCTAGATTTAATTCAGAAAAAAATAAATATTAGTGCTCTATATTGATATAAATGTCTCCTCTCCAGAAAGAAAGATTTTGCAGAAAATGATACTGGAGTTTGGTAAGAGGCTTAGTCTAAACTGAACATCAAAGATGTATTGGCAAAGGTTGGAAGAAAGCACAAATAATCTTTGGAGAAGTGGTAGCTGACTTTCTGTTTTATAAACCTAAATTAGTAATCTCAAATATATTTTAAGATCAAGTAAAATTTATATGTTTAAATGGAATTGGACTATTGTTTTAAATTTAAAGCTTTCGTGCCTTTTTCCTTTGTTTATTTAAGCCATTCATAAATCAGAAAGGTACTATGGAAGTTAACATACACACAGTTTTATTTCCTTTATCAATATGTCTAAAAAGGAAATGTTGCGGTCTTGATTTTGAAATAAATCAAAAAGAAATAACTCTCTCTGTGTTCTTTCCCTTTTTGCTGTATTGATTCCAACCTTCACTGTACTTATTGCATATCTCTCATCTAACTCTCCTAATTTAAATACGGTACTAATATAGATGGCACATTATATTCTGCCTTTCCTTATAAAGTGTTCTATTTTGCAGTCATTGTTGCTGTGACAAACACCATGACCTAAGCAACTTTTAGAGGAAAGGGTTTATTTCAGCTTGCATTTCCATGTGAGAGCCCATCACTTAAAGGACGGCAGAACTTGAAGTTCTGCTTACTGTCTCTCTCTGACTCACTCTGTCCTAACTTTTTAAAATTTATTTTATTTTATTTATTTCTGTATGTGTATGAATGTACTGTCACATGCAAGTTTGTGCACCCGTGTCGTGCAATGCCGTGGAGGTCAGAAGAGGGTGTCGGATTCCCCTGGAACTGGAGTTCTCCTGGAATTGGAGTTTCAGATGGTTCTCAGCCGCCATGTGGGTGCTGGGGATCGAACCCGGGTCCTCTGTAAGAGCGGTTGGTGCTCTTAACCGCTAGGCCATCTCTCCAGCCTCTGTCCTAGCTTTCTTAAACAGCCCAGGCCCCCCTGCTAAGGGATGTGGACGCCCACAGTGGTCTGGGTCTTCACACATCAAACATCAATCAAGAGAATTCCTCATAGACATGGCCACAGACAATGCCATTCAGGCAGTTGCTCCATTAAGACTCCCTCAGATGATCCCAGGCTTATCAGGTTGACAGCTGAAGCTGATCAGGAGGGATACACACTTGATATGTTGTTTTAGTTTCTGTTTGGTTTTGGCCCATATCTTAAAATCTGCTCTGTGTTTGCAAGAAAAAGGAGCCCTTTCCAAGTATATATCTAGAAATCTCTTGTTAAATTTTTCTATGTGACTTCTTAATCCGTTGTAGGCTGTGGATAGCCTGGCTGGCTGCTATCTTCTTTTCTATAGGTTAGAGGAGCATTCAAAAGAAGAGTGACAGAGAAAAAAAAATATTAAGTAGATTTGCAAAGGCCATTAAGAAGATTTTTCTCCCCAATCTGAGTTGTTTGCTAGGAAGTGTATTTTTGAGAATACAAATATTTGATGAAATGTCAAAACAGATTCTGATAAAAGCCAATGTATATGAGCTTCTTCCCATCTTTTTTCTTAGATTAAAAAAAAATCCCTATAAATAAATCGTACTAAATACCACGCTGTGTAATCCAGTTCTTTATTTCAATCAAGAAAATGGTTCAAAAGTCTCTAAGCAATTACCATTGCTACACCCTGTACCCTTTGAAAAAGATTCCTCAACACATTAAGGCATCATTGCAAATACCAATCTTCTCTACTGTTTGGGAAAAGCTTTCCATCAACCCTCTACTCCTCCACTCTGTTGAGCCCTGTCTCTTATCATCTGGGTAGCATCAACTCATGTCAGAAATAATACCCTCAATCATGATGTTGACTAGTTGCAATTTTTATAATCAAATTTTGGTGTTATGGCTGAGTGGAATCTGCATTCTAGATATCAATTCAGAAAACAGCACCTTTCTTCTTGATGCCTTGTATTGCAGTCTAAAATGAAAAATGAAACAATGGAACAGACAGGTTTGACTCTTAGTTAACTTGAGCTGTCAGTGAGTAATGCTTGGTGCTTTATTCATGTCCCAGTCGTGAGAAGTAGTCCCAGATGTAAGCCTGCTTCAGATGTGGAGTGCCCTGTTGGATTGCCATTTCCCAGCAAATACTGTACCCATGGCAGGAAACATAAATATTTAATGGATAGTTAATTACTAGGGCTATCTACATAATGAAAACAAATGATTTTCTTTGTTGAGAAATTCTTAGCAAAAGAAAAAAAAGTGTTTCACATTCTACCACATATTAAAATGGTTGTCATATAAACAAGCTGTAGTATGCCATGAAACTTGAATTCTAGTGCAGATTTGACTGACACTTAAATATTTGAAATCCATTTTATGAGTCTACATTAAATAATGAATTAAAATCTCTTGTCTCTTCATTCTCAATTTCATTTGCAAGTTATAGAGCTTTTAAAGAGAAAGCTTTTACTTTTACAGGGATGTTTTACCTTGATTCAGCAGAAATGACCATGGTAGAAGTGGAATTTGATAATGTAACTTTAATTTTAATTGAATATTAAAGTCCGGTTTTCAGGTATAGAAATTTGTAATTTGGGTGGGTGGGAGGACACTTGTCAGAGCTTTCTAATTATTGTCCCAGAATGACAAATGTGAACACAGGGTGGGTTAGGGTGCACAGACTTGCATGCAGACAATACATTCGTACACATACAGAAAAAAAAAAAAAAAAAAGAAAATGTGACTTATGTGTCATACTAAAAACTTGGTTTTTCATTTATCAATCCTCTCAACACTTAGTATGCTTCAGTTAAATCCCAGTTTCATCTTCTATTGTTAAAAATGAGCAGTAATATTGCAGATTAAGAAGAGTACAAAAATCATGGAGCTTCTAGAACTAAGGGAATTCGCATGAGTCCCTATAAATTGAACTTGGGGGAATGGAGAGAGTGACTACACAATCTGATAGGAATACAATAAATAGGACAGGCTGTGACTGACCCCTTAGTTTTGACAGGAAGGAGGGTGGCTTCTTTATGTTTTCCTTTCCCCAGCCTAGAAAAATGACCTCATCTCATTGACTACCTTTGTTTTTGTTTTTGGTATTTTTGAGACAGGGTCTCCCTTTAGACCATGCTGGCCTTGAACTCACAGAGATCCTCCTGCCTCTGCCTCTGCCTTTCTAGTGCTGGGATTAAAGGCATGCACCATCATGCCTGGCATTTCACTGCCATGGTAAAGGTAAGTACCTTGGGCTCCAAAGCAGATAATTAAATAGTTAACTTTTTACTGTGAAGATATCATATAATATTGATTATGATATGAATACAAGAGAATAAATTTTCAGTTGCTTACAGAATTAAAGGTTTGCAGCTGAATTTATAAGCTGTCTTCATGTTGAATTTCACACGATCTACTAAATAACAGATTCCTAAATATAAAGTGCTCTTTACTAATAAAAAAGAAAACTTTTAAAAAGTAAAAGAGAATATAAAACTATGACATGACATTTAATCTTTTGTGTGTTTGAAATCACACATAATTTATTTTTTATGTTTAATGGGGGGTAAGTATGTGAGTGGGGTGTGTGTGTGTGTGTGTGTGTGTGTGTGTGTGTGTACATGTGGAGGCCAGATGTTAACACTGGATGTCTTTCCTCAACTGCTTATTTTATTTTTTATTTTATTTGTCTTTTTGAGACAGGGTCTCCCTGTAGCCCCAGCTGTCCTGGAACTTGCTCTGTAAACCAAGCTGGGCTTGAGCTCTGCTTCCCAAGTGCTAGGACTAAAGGCCTGTGCCACCATGCCCGGTTTCAACTGCTTCTTGAAACCTATTTGTCAAATCCTGGAGCTAGGCTAGCTGGGCAATTAGGTCTCTCTCCAGGGATCTACCTTCCTCTGCTGCTTCATTGCTGGGATTATAGGTGAGCCACAGATCCCAGCTTTTCACAAGGGAGCTAGAGATACAAACTCAGGTCCTCATACTTGTGCAGCAAGCAATTTACTGAATGAGCAGTCTCCTAGTCCAATTTAGATATGTTGTTGTGGTTGCTGCTTATTCATTTATCTAGTACAACATATGTATATGCAAAAAAGTGTGTCCATATATATGGTGCTTGTAGAGTGCAGAGGTTGTTACCAATGTCTTCTTTTGTTAGCTATCTCATTTAATTTTTTTGAGACAGCATCTCTTACTGGACCTGAGTTGTCTATTTCAGCTAGTTTTCCTGGCTAGTGATCCCAGGACTGCCTGTCGCTACTCCCCCTTCCACTGGGGTTGCAGGTAGATACCACAAGGCCTTGTGTTTTACATGGATGCTAAGGGCTGAGCTGTCAGCCCATGAAAGAAAACAGCCAGAATTGACTAGAAACCAAGACAACAGCTCCAGAGAAAGTAGGCTGTTTTGCCCCTTTTCTGGGCCTAGGGAGCAATCTGCGGAAGAGGGGGTGTGGTAGAATGTAAGGGCTACGATTGTGGTGAATGGTGAAACTACAACAATATAGACTGGACACTCATTTGATGAACTTGATTGAACATACAAGACCCCCCCTGCTGGATGGTGGGACCCATGAGCTGTGTGGGTTTGGGCACAACTGCTCGCAAATTGGTTTTACATGAAGGATGCTTGTATGCACAAATTATCACTTATTGTTAAAAAAATGAAAATAAAACAAAACAGAACAAAAAAACAGAGAAAGATGCAGAAAAGTTACGGCAGAATGCATGATCTGGGATGGGTAGGGGTGGGGTGGGGGAAGGGAAGGGGATATATGCCTGAACTGAATTGGAAAATGATGTATGAAATACACAAAGCATCAATAAATAAATAAAAAAAAGAACAGTTTAAAAGTAAAAAAAAAAAATAAATGTTTTTCCTTAATTAAAAAAAATATTTGGAAAACTCATTGGAATTTTAAATAGTTTATAATGCAATTTATGGCAACTTGTCAACCAATTTAAATTATAATTAAAATTCAGAAATAAAGAAAGAAGTTTCTAGATTTACATATGATATGAAATTTAAAATGTCGATTGGTAGTTGAGATTTTTTATTCTGAATTTTCAAAAATATTCAATCTAATAATAAAATTAAGCTTTATGGGTTTCTTTTAATTTCATTATTATCTAAATTTATAGAAATTTGAGAAAAAGTAGAAATTGAAGCATAGATTTATCTAAACTCATGAAATATCAACAGCAACAATTGAGCCCTTTCTTTTTATCTCAAAATATATTATTCTATAGGCTAACTTCTTCTACAGCAATAGAATGCTATCAGCACACATAGGAACCTTCACATTCACACACAATCCTCTGGAATATATGTACTATGAAGTCTTAATATCATCTCTCAAAGCTTTTTGCTACTCTAATTTCAATGTTTATTTCAGGATCACAAATTCATGTATTCTTTTTAACTTTTTATGTCTAGAATAGCAAGCTTGTGTTTTAAAAATAAATTTTCGCCGTGCGTGGTGACGCACGCCTTTAATCCTAGCACTTCGGAGGCAGAGGACAGGCGGATCTTGAGTTCAAGGCCAGCCTGGTCTACTCCAGTGGAGTTCCAGGCAGCTGGGCTAGAGAACACCTGTCTCTAAAAGACAAAAAAAAAAAAAAAAAAAAAAAAAAAAAAGAAAAAGAAAAAAGAAAGAAATTTTCATGACATTCACAGTTTTCTAAATGTCAAGACAACTGTGGTTTAGTTGAGAGTTGTCACTCATAATTCTGGATTTGCTTACCTAGTTAAGGTAAGATTTTCATAATTTAGCTATGTCTCATTTTGTTGTTAATAATGGATATGTAGGCTGTGTTAGTTATTTTTCAGTTGCTATGGAAAACACACTGACCAAAATCAATTTAGGGAAGAAAAGGTTTATTTTAAATTTTGTTTCAGAGGGATAAAGAGCATCTTTCCCAGGACACAGGACCCCATGCAGGGCTGGGTGGGATGGGGCGGGGCAGAAGAATCAGGAAGCTGGCTGTTCTCCTTATCTGTGTTGCTACAGACAAAGAATGCCAACACCATTTCCACTGTCCATCTTCTGGACATCATGGCTCATTTTACTTCGTAGCACAGAAGAGGTTTGCGTTTTCAGTATTTATTTTACTAAGATGTAGCAGAAACTGTTCTTTCTGAATGAGTTTTTCCACTCACCTATAAGATTCTGGAAAAAATACTAAATTATACATTTTTCTAGAAATTACTTCTAGATTCTGATGTTTGAGATTAATTCTGTTTTTCTTTCTCCAAGGGAAACAATTATACACTTATTTAAATAATTAGTTGGCTTTTTCAAAAATCTATTTATGTTGAATTTTTGTGTGTTTCAAATATATCTTAACCATATTTGGATCCCTCCCCAATCTGTACCTCTCCATAGCCAACCCCCCGACCATATTTTGTGTATTTTGTAAATATGTTGCCTATTTAAAGTTTTTAGTTCCTTTGGTTATCTGTTATAGTGATGTTTTGTTTTAATTAAACATATTTTCCTTTAGGAACCTTGAGTTTTGCTTCCGTTTATGAAACATTTTTAAGTTTTCTATCTGAATTCAGTTAACTCAGACTGTTGCTTAAAACTTCAACTGTGCCATAGGCAGAGAGGTTGATGAGTTTCCGGCCTTCCTTCATTTAGTTAGTTGAGGCCATTGGAGGGTGCAGCATGCATTCCAGGCAGGCCTTTCCCTGTTTACTTTCTTTTGGAAACTCTTTCAGAATCACCAAGAGGTGTGTGTTAATAATTTCCTATGCATATCTCAATCCAATGAACTTGTCAGTCAAAATTAAACATCACACACTATTTTCTCTTTAAAGAAGATTCAATCCTGATGTTTCAACTCAGATTAGATTCATATATATATATATATATATATATATATATATATGCCTTTCACCATGGTCCCTTGTGATCCTGTGTTCATTCTAGAACTTTCTGTACCAAGGTGTTCTCATAAGCCAAGTTTGAGACATGCTGTCATGATTTCCGAGAACCTTGTTCTAAGAAAGATCTGGGATCCAGCTCTGAGGACCAGCTACCTCTGTGCTTTCCATATACTGTTGTATGAGACCCCTTGACTTACTGCTCATGAGGTTATTTTCTCCTACTTACACATCATCTGAACCACTCAGAATATTTATTTTATTTTTATGTTCTTTTTATTGACATTTTGTGTGTTTCATACATCATGTTTCAGTCCAATTTGGATAGATTCCCCCTCCTTGCCCCTCCCCCACCCCAGTTTATGCATTTTGCCATGTCTTGCATCTTTCACTCAGTCTTTCCAAGGAGTTTTTCTGCAAAGGCTTGTTCTTTGGGGCAGGATTTAACTGTATCAGTCAGTTCTTTGACCCAGTCAGTCCTTATGTTGTTGTTGTTCCCTCCCCTTTGTTTAACTCCAAATTATGCCTATATAAACAACATGTTTGTATCCAAATTATGACCTCTGGGAATAAACTGTATGTTAATTCCAAAATATGTTTTGGGGTTCACATTTTTTCCCTTTAATTTTATATTACTCTAGACTGTGAATACATATCCTCCACCCATATACAGTAATTACAATGTCTGAATATAAGTGGTAGGTTAATTCTAGAGCCCATTAAGAGATTCACATTATAATAGCACAGTTGCTTTCAGATAAAAAGAAATATAATAATAAAGTTGCTCAGCTTGCCTGCTAACTGGAGATTTGGTACTAGCATCCACGAATGAGGGAAACTATTCACCTTTTTTTCCCCCGGGGACTGTGTTACTTCACTTAGAATAATGGTTTTGAATTCCATCCATTTATCTACAAAGTTCATGATGTCATCTTTCTTTACAGCTGCATAGAACTCCAGTGTGTAGATGTACCACATTTTAGTTATCCAGTCGTCAGTCTAGGGGCATTTCGGTTGGTTCCTGCTCTTCTCTATTGTGAAGAGAGCTGCACTAAACATAGCTGTGAATGTATCTTTGAAGTAGAATGAGTCTTGTGGGCATATACCCAGGAGTGGTATGGCTGGGTCAGGTGGTAGGCTCATTTTGAGTCATTTTTTTTTTGCATTTTCTTTTTTTAATTTCATTTTTTTAACAATAAGTAATAAGTATCAGTACAAGCATCCTTCATGTAAAACCAATCTGCAAGCAGCTATGCCCAGTCCACATAGCCCAAGGCTCCCACCATCCAGCTGGAGGAGCTTGTATGTACAATCATGTTGATCAAATAAGTATACAGTTTATTTCTGTAGTTTTCACCATTCACCCCAATCACAGCCCTTACATTCTACCATGCTCCCTCTTCCACATATTGTTCCCTAGGCTTAGAAAAGGGGCACAGGTGGGTGAGAAGCAAAACAGTCTACTTTCTCTGGAGATGTCATTTTGGACACTGATCAATTCAGGCTGTTACCTTTCATAGGTTGACAGATTGTTCAGGAATAACCTTTCAATCCTACTAATGAAGCATTGGCAATTAGATATATAGGTATTTAAACAGTACTAATTATGGTAGGTTACTTTGGTATAGATACAGATGTTTGGATGGTATGCTAATCTATGAATTATATTTTTTCTGTAAAAGATGACAAGGTCTTACTGTGGCTTATAACATCTCCTAACCACTAGCAGATGTAAGCTTGTGGCATCAGCTGTGAATTATTCCTCCAAGGAGAGAGCTAATAGCCAATTAGATTTGGGATATACAGACATATAGCTGCCACTGCTGCACAGTATTTCCAGGTAGGTGAGGTGTAGCTGATGCTGACAGAGGAGTCTTGCTTGACTCAAGGAGACCAATGTTTGCTTTATTGGTTTAGTGGCCTTTGGTAACACTCTCTGGCATTCCAGAGACCAACTGTACACTTGCAAGTGTGGTCTCAATACATCTTTCCCATGCTTGCATCAGGTCTTTGACAGCAGGGTCTTACTGCCTCTTTTCTTGAAGGTATCCCAGTTTACAGGTAAGAAGCCTTTACATTTTTTTTTGGGGGGGGGGCTTGGATCCACTGGCTAACATCTCCTTGGCAGAATAATCCATGGCTGATATCAGAGCTCTCCTGTATTAATGCATTTTGCTTAATTGCACAGCTTAAAAAGACTTTAGTATTATATTTGGCTCTGAATAGAGAATAATCCTTTTCACAGTTCCTATGTCTATTAGTCAATTAAAGAAAGCAGTTATACCAGTTTTATAAGAGATTACCTCTATAACAGTCAGCTCTAACTTACAGTTAGAGAATGACTTCATTACCATCATGTTTTTCTTTGTTCTATGAAAAGGAGGTAACAAAGTCTCTCGTATTAAAACTTGGAAGGTAACGTTCATTAGGACTCATTATAAACAGTTGTTACAAATAGGATCCACAGAGATGTTTGATGCTTGTAGCAGTCTGAGGCTT
This sequence comes from Rhizomys pruinosus, assembly GCA_009823505.1. Lineage (NCBI taxonomy): Eukaryota > Metazoa > Chordata > Mammalia > Rodentia > Spalacidae > Rhizomys > Rhizomys pruinosus. Next base: position 2,199,408 of record VZQC01002038.1, on the reverse strand, counting down.
TTCTTCCTTTTAATATTTAGATGGGCCAACGTCTCTGCTGGTATTTCTTGGTACATCCTACACAATGCAAATCTGTATCTTTTCTTTCTCAGCCATTAAGTTGGTGACATTTTGACCCGTGGGAACATACAAATCTTTTCCCATAGTTAGTTTTAAGATTTAAATTGAAAAATTTGACAAAAAGTTTTAATATATAACTGTATCCCCTCTTTTTTATTTTAGGTTTTTATTTTCTTTGACCCATGAGTCTCAAAAAGGCAGTTGTAGCACACATACCTATAGTCAGGAATCAAGGTATATATTTCATTAAGTTTACCCAATCTGTTTTGGATGACTGTATGTTGTTAATTTGGGGAGCAAACTTAATTCCTTAAGTTAAATTATCCTACAGGTAAAAGAGAATATTACAAGATGATACTGTATAACACAAAAATTATAGAGAACATTTGTATACGTTAATCCCAAAGTTATTGTAATACAAATTTTAACTAAAACAAATGTGGACAACAATTTATATTTCCAATTAACTTAAATGTATTACCATTTTTATTAAAACTTTTTAAACAATGTTGTTTAATATAGACATTTTTACTTTTACTAAGTCCTAAAATACCATATAATTTGTAGATAGAGTTTGGGCAAAATAGGATATTTGTTAAACTCACTTCAATTAAGTGCATTTTCTTTTTTTACGCTTTTATTGATGTTTGGTGTATTTCAGACATCGTTTTTCGATTTAGTTCAGGCATATTCCCCTTTCCCTTACCCTCACCGCACCCCAGATCATGCATTCTGCCATAAACTGTCCTGCATCTTTCTCTATTTTTTATGCTTCGGAAATCACATTTTCCTCCATTAATTTTATATTACTCTAAAATATGGATACATACTCTCCACACATATACAGCAATTACAGAGTCTGAAAATAAGTGGTGGGTGGATTCTAGAGCCCGTTGAGAGATTTACATTATAACAACATAGCTGCTTTCAGATAAACAGAAATATAACACTTCTCCACACTGCTTTCCATAGTGGTTGCATGAATTTACATTCCCACCAGCAGTGGATGAGTGTTCCCCTTTCCCCACAACCCCTCTTCAGCATTTGGTCTATTTTGTTTTGTAGATCTTGGCCAGTCTTATTGGAGTGAGATGATATCTTTTAATTTGCATTTCCTTAAACAGTATTGAACACTTTTTAAGGTGTTTCTCTGCCATCTTTACTTCCTCACTGGTGAAGTCTCTGTTCATCTCTTTACTTCATCTTTTGAGTAGGTCATTTGTTTTCTTACTTCTTTGTTTTTTAAGCAGTCTATATACTCTGGATGCTAATACTCTGTCAGATGTTACTCCAAAATACTTTACAAATGTAATAATAGACTCACCTCCAGTTCATAATTATGAACTTAAACTGGCACCCTGAGTGGCACAAGACTGTATTTCTAGGTATTTGTGAGGCAAAGATGGGAAATTTCTCTGGCCCAGAAATTCTAAGCCAGCCTGAGTTACATTATGTGATACAGGCTTAAAAATAGAGTAAGTCTTATTCTCAGCAAAAGTATTATACTGATTATGCTCCTCACAAGTTTTAAAGGTTGGAATGGAATGAAATATTCTATAAACATGGTACATAATTATCACCAAATACATGAAATTTGAATGTTAAATCATGCAACATGAGAAATAATAAGTTATACTATTCAAGAAAAAAAATGTTCAGATAGTAAATGAAAAATCTTCAAGTATCCAAGTTCAGCACCAGGCATTTAGGTACATGCCTTTAATCCAGGTGATTGGGAGGCAGAGGCAAGCAGAACTCTGTGAGATCGAGGGCAGCTTTTTCTTCATACCAGGTTCTGGGCCAGCTGGGCCTACCTGGAGACTCTGTCTCAAGAAACTAAAACAAAACAAAGCAAAAATATCAAATTCATGAGCCTTACCAGTTAAATTGAGCAGTATGAACAAATAGGAAAGTGGAATAGCTAGGAAAAAATCATAAGTTAAAGCTCTAGGTGCAAAACATCCTCTACTAAAACAAGAGAGACAACGTACGGAGCAGCAGTGAACAGGCAAGAGGCTAACTGCAGGTCAGCAAACCTTGAGACCTCACTTTCAGTAAGGGCTGAACCACAAAGAATTTTTAAACGTATTCTTATGCATTTCATTTTAATTTATATAATTTTAATTAATGATACTTTTTGTTTGAAATTTAAGAATGTGTAAAACCCTAACTCTGTTTTTTATGGAATTTTTTGTGATTTTTATTCAATATAATTTGATGGTATTTAGAGCCCCTCCCCTGGCCATACCTCCCCTTACTGTCCTCATTCAATATAATGTACTCTATGTAGAAAATAAGGCCTATAGTGTATAATTTGTGTCTTCAAGTGTCATTCAGTGTGAGTCCATCCACTGGAGCCTGGTTAACCTACCAAGAGACCCATGCTTGAACGAGACTGTCTCTGCCCTTCCCAGCAGCCATCCATTGCCACAATTTCCTTATGTCTGGCAAGAGATAACTCTGAAATGGAACACTTATTGTTGAGAACAAGAAAAATAAAAAGTAGAAAAAGTTTGCTATCCAGCGTGGTAGCCACTAACTGCATGTAGTTTTTTAAATGAAAAGTAATTGAAATTGAAATTTCGAGGTTAGCTTCTCAGTGTCCATAGCCACATCTCAGACCCTCAGCAGCTTCATGCTACTGGTGGCTGCAGGGGAACGAAAGGCTAAAGAATAATTGTGTCCTCGGAGGGCACACAACTTGGCTGTCATTTTCTTCCGTTATGATACCTCAAGGTCACTGCCAGCTTCATACTCACAGGTTGCTAGTTCTTAAGAATTATTTTAATGCTCATCAATTGCTTTAAGTAAATGGAAAGTATACTCTAATAAATCATTAGTTTGGTTGACTTAGTAAAATATTTTTGGTCTTTTTGACACAGGGTCTCCTTTTAGCCTCAGTTGGCCTGGAACTCACTATGTAGACCAGGCTGGCCTTGAACTCACAGAGATCCACCTGCCTCTGCCTCTCAAATGCTGGGATTAAAGGCATGCACTGCCACACGGGATGAGTTACTAAATTTTGGGGTAGGAAAATCACACTTTGAGAAGGCTTTCATTCAGTAAGACAAACAGATCAAAATCCTATCAGGACTCACTCACTCCACCCTCCCAGGCTGGTCATCAGCAGCACACAGAAGATCTATCATTACATGGCTGCTATCTGTTACTACATCATGTAAAAATGACAGGGTGGATTTTACCAAATTTGGAACAGCTGGGGCTGAGGTGTAACACATGGCACCTATGAATACTAACTCTAGAGAGACAAGATATGAATGCCAATGCCTGCAGCAGACAGAACAAATAACTGTTTGAATTTTAAACTCAGATTTAAAGTCTCAGGTACAGATGGTTGAAATTGTAAAAGTGGGGTTAGCTAGTCTCACTGACATAGGTCCCTGTGGTACATGCTAGAATGATCAGCGCTACAGACATGGTTATGTAGTAATGTTAAAAACTTCAGAAGCAAAATTTATACCATGGCTACCAAAACTACTAAGAAAATGGGCAGAAAGGAAATAGGGTTTTTGAAGTGATCTTATACCAATGAAGGTGTTTCTCCGGCACTCTTTGAAGATGTGGTAGAAATAATGTGTCAGCAGAAGATAGTTCAGATGACCTGCCAAAGCACATTTCAAGATCCTCTTCTCAGGGTTGGTAACCCCAGGAAACCTATGGGCATGGACTTGACTATATCTCAAATTATTTCTGCTCATTTGCAAACTCCAGGGTATCCACATGATCCTTATCTTCCTACCTTCAGCATGCTGAATTAAGCCTCAATTTGTGTGACTTATTTCTCTTCTTCATACCACCCAACTGAATTTGCACAGAGATGGAAATAAATTAGATTCTGGAATTGAAATAGATGGAATATACATATAGATACTGCTGCTTATGTCTCTCTGAAATGTGATGCGTGTTGTTACTAGATAAAGATTTCTTTTTCTGTCAGTGATGCTGTTATATCAGTTATATGACAAGATAATTTAGAGGCAATGCATCCTAAACCTCATTCTGAGCATAATGATAAAAATGTAGATGCTGACACTTCAATGCTGAATAGTAAATGACTGAGCAATCTTGTTTTCCTTCCCTTCTCATTCTATGCTCTCAAAAAGTGATTCACACAGATTCAGGGATCCTAAGCATAACACAAGTACATTACTTATTAATCTGAAAATATAGTACAAGGATAAAATGAAAACACCTGGATTTCCAGCATAAGTAGGGTAGATGCAGGGGAATCAAGTTCAAGACCAGCCTGAAAACCATATAGTAAAATTGTAAGACAGCATATGATTTATAGTGAGAATCTATCAGAAGGAAAGAAGGAAGGAAGGAAGGAAGGAAGGAAGGGGAGGAAGGGAGGAGAACAAGGAAGAAAGGAAGGAAGGAAGGAAAGGGAGGTAGAAAAGAGGGAAAAAGAAAGGAAAAAATTAGTTCTGTTTCAGTATAATAAATGTGCATTGTTAACCATTGTAAATAACCTTGAGGTAGTGTCTACTTTGGCCTGGTAATTTCAAAATAAAAGATTGAGTTTCAAATTTCATTCTGTAGCAGTAAAATTGCAGATCATCCTTGAGAAGAATGAGTCTGAAAATCTCATTTTTATTAGATGCTTTTCTTACTTCATGTTTCTTCTAATTCTGTGTCATTCCTAATCACTTTCTTTAAGAAAATTGGTCATCTAAGATTTGATGCAATGCTTCTTCTCCATGACTAGTAAGATCAAGGCATGAAAGAATTGAGAGGAAAATCTATCACCAGTTCATCAGCTACACAGAGGTCCAGTGATGAAAATTTCTGAGTTTGGGCAAGACTTCCCTTTGCCCTTTCTCATCCTGTCCTCTCTGTTCTCTATTTGCCTTCCATTCCTGTCCATCATCCGTTCCCCACCTACCCCTCTTCTGTACCTTCTGTCTCCCCCACTTCTATCATTATCTGGTGTTTCATCTCTTTCCATTAACTCTGCTCTGCTTCTGTCTCATCAGCTAGACACAGTCACGTATCATGTACTGGTCTGTATTTTTACAAAATACCTCTAGGTGGATATTGGAGAAAGAAAAAGGTTTTCTTCCCTTGTAACTATAGTCCCAGATGTACTGTTGGTTCAAGGACTCTCTGGCCTGTTGTTCAGCACAGCAGAGATCAGCACGGAATGAATGTGCACATGTTCTGTGCACTGGAAGACAGAGAGTTTAGTCAAGCTCCCTTTAAAGCACATTAAGGTCTCTTAAGATTCGCATCCCTCCCTTCCAAGGGCAGGGCCCAGCACATTCTTATTTCTCACCTAGCACATTCTTTAAGGTTTCTGTCCCTTAACACTACCATGCTGGTGACAAAACACATCTCACCCATGTCTTAATATATGGAGAAGCCGACGTGCATTCTCTGTCACCATGGATTTAAAAGTCTCCGAATATTTGTATCAGGGAATTAATTTTCATTAAAATAGTACTTATGAAGTAGCATTTCGAAGGTCAGTCACTGTAATTACACTTTTGCTATGTTCTGCTTTCCTTTAATAAGTGATACATCCTCACTATATACCAGTTTCTTACACATGAACTAATAGAAACAGTTTTATCTTTTATATTGGCTTTAACTAATTCTTAGAATCAATAAAATTTGATATTTAATTTTATCCCCCCCATCTCCCTTACTGAGTATCAAGTATAGGGTTTCATATTTTCTTTTCTTTTTTTAATTTATTTTATTTTTTATTGTTATTAAACTTTTTCCATAAATCATACATCATTTTTCAATCGAATTTAGAGTCACTTTCCTTTCCATGTCCCCCACCCCACCTGAGTCCCTGCACTCTACCATACATGTCTTGCATCTTTTTCTGAGTCTTTCCAGAGTTTTTTCCAGTTCTATTGTTGTTGTTCTCTCTAATTTGTATTGCTTCAATATACATATATATATATATATATATACATAGTTACATATATACATAAATATATACATACATACATACCCATATCACCTGAATTGGAGGATTTTTTTCTTTTTTTTTTTTTTTTTTTGCTTAAAGGTGTCATGTTCTCCTTAAGGAAGTGCTCGGAAGTTCCTCCTTGGCAGAGCTTCATATTTTCTAGACAACCATCCTTCCACTGAGCAATGCTCCCCACCTACAATTTTGGTTTTTATATTTTTCTAAATCCAGTATATTATCTTATGTGAATGGCAACGTTAACTATAATGTAATCAGGGATGTGGAGATACAAGAGAGGTTTTAGCAGCCCTCTGGGTGGAGTCCCTTCCTCCCACCCAGAGGGCTGAAAGAATGGAAGGAGGCACAGTATTCTGTGTTATTAATTGCTAAGATAAAGGTATTCAATCAACCGAGAAAATCATCATGTTATGTTTTCATAAATAGACACATGGGGCCATGGGATTCTCAAGGACGCACATATGTGTATTCAGCCCTTGTTTTCCAATTCTGCACAGTGGAATGGCATAAGGAGGTACTCTTCATTCTAAAAATCACTAGCTCCAAAATCATAATATTTTGACATCCACTGCTCCAGAATATTTGGGGAAAGTATAATCTGAGAACACACAGGTTCCTATTGGGGACTATGTAGATTAAAGAAACTCAACCTCCAGTTCTGTGCAACATATAACTCAAGCATAACCTTTGCCTCTGAGTTTGGGTGGGTCACTTTACATGCCTCAGAGTCAGGTTATCTGACTAATGGATATCTCTGCCCTACAGGATATGTTAGTGGTCTCTTGGAGGTCATACATAAAGTGTCCCACAGAGCATATACAACCAACAATATTTTTCTAATCTCTCCCTTGCTCAGAATAAGATCTCTACTTGATTAGATGTTTTTAATAATTACAACTAATTTTTTTTGTAATTCACCTAGAAGGTATAGTTCTGAATAAGATTAGTCACAAAAGAATGACCAAAAATGATATGGGGGCTAGAGAGCTGGTTCAGAAGTTAAGAGCACTGGTTGCTTTTGCAGGGGGCTTAGGTTCGATTTCCAGCACCCACATGGGGCCTAACAACTGTCTGTAACTCCAGTTCCTCTTCAGACTTGACCTCTGTGAGGTCGCGTAGGCAATACACTAAAAATAAAAATAATACATTCATAAAATAAAAACTAAAAATAAAAATAATACATACATAAAATAAAAATAAATAAAATAACGAAAAAAGATGCGGAATGCAGAAAAACAACAACAACAACAAAAAGCCACAACAATACACAAGATCTCAGTAAGAAAGGCTCAGCCTCCTTTGATGGGACTCCTTCCCTTCCGCTTTTCATATGCCAATGCTATGTGAGCATCATTTCAATAGTTCAGATTTTATTAGCACCAAAGTGGCTGAGAAATAAAATAAATGTAAAGAAATAAATGGTGGGGATCTGTTTAATGTCTGCTAATTGATACTGTATTTCTCATGCCCCTCTTTTAATATAAATTTTTGAAACAGGATCTCCATTTAAGTCCCAGCTGGCCTGGAGCTCACTCTGTAGACCAGGCTGGCCTTGAACTCACAGAGATCCGCCTGTCTCTGGCTCCGGAGTGCTAGGATTAAAGGCGTGTGCCACCAAGCCTGGCAATTTTTATGATTTTAATACAGAATAAATGAGATTGCATAGAAGTGAGAAGATATCTTTATTTCAGTAATATGTGTGCATTTGTGGCATAGTGCACACATTCTACCCAACTTCTTTTATGCTTTGTTTGAAATCTACAAGGAATTAAATGAGAAAGCAGTGTAAATATTGGTCCTGTGATAAGGACGAGCATGATTTCATCAAGACACATCTATTTCATAATAAACAAGATATACATTTCTAATCCAAAGAAATTGCTACTGTTATATAAAGTTTGAATTTAATTATTAGCTTTAATCTCAAAAGCTTAACTTAAATGAGTTAAAAAGTAATGTGAGTCTTCAGCACAGACAGCCTCATATGTTCTTTAGTTATTCAGTATGATTACATCATCCTCGTTTATAGTCAGCATTGGTCTAACAGAATTTTCTCATATTCCATGATTACCCACGACTTGGTGATCTGTGACTTACAGTTCTTGCCTATTGCATGACGTCTTTCCTTGTCTACTCTCTTCATTTGGAAATTCAGGAAGTTATGTTCTAATTATGTTTATATTAAATTAGATCAGTTTCTTGAACCTTTTAAGCTCCATTTTGGACTGGGTTAGACCATTTTAACAGGGATGGTCTTCCTTTCTTACAGGTTGTGCTGCTTATGTGTCCAAAGCATGCACGCCATACTGAAAATACTCCTGGAACTTTTGGTGCACTGGAAATTGTTGCTGTAGTTAGAAGAAACTAAGCAGACAGAAAGATACTGTGTGTCAAGTACTTGATTCTTCTGAACACTACTTTGGATATTTCCCTAAGATTCAATTAAATTGTCTTTTAATGGAGGAAATTGATTACCAGCCACACAGTTGTTATGATAGTTTTTCAATATAATAAACTATGAAAATAAAAGTTCGTTGCTTTCCTATCACACAAGCAGAACAGTTCATCTACACAATACTAGGGACTAGTCTATTGGAAAGAGTCTGGAAAAGCAGATGTTATAGATAGAATGTTAAGACATATTTATAAATAGAATCATAAGTGATCACACGATACATGCACACACACACACACACACATAGCTGGCTGGTGACACTGTCAAATGTGGTTATTTAGGGTGAAAAGGAAGAAATTATGTCACACACTGGTTTCATAATATATGAATTATTTTAATATTTTAACACTATATAAAAATCCCTCCTCAGTGCAAATGTAGTAGCTTTTCTCCTCATTTTCTAAATGTCCCAGGCATTTTGTAGCAGTGTGTCAAATAAAGGCACATATAGCTGAAAAAGTTTCTGATGGAAAAGGTTTGCTTCTATAAGGGCGTTAACATGAATGTCAGAAGTAAGGATATAAACATGTAAGCAATAGCCAAAGGTAGTTTCTAATCCAATAGCAATACAAATAAGGCAATGGGTTTACAAGCTTAGTGCACAAGAGAAAACACAGGATCAGGAAGGTATACCCAGTCAGCACTGACTCATTGGCATAACTTTCATTGGTAATAATAAAGAAACAAGGTGGTTTGTCAGAATACTGTCCTCCTTTTCTCCAGTTTTGTTCTGCCGACTGTAGAGGTGCTTACAGAGATAGCCTCAAAGAAACTGATGTATAGTGTGTTTTCATTTCTGATAATCTCAAAATAATACAAGTCCATCATGCCCCCCATATGAATAAGTTATCTCACATGATTTAAGTAGCTTGTTTTATTTATAGTGACATTATCATCCAACTCTGTGATGGGGATGTTGGTATGAAATAGTACTTGCTTGCCAGATTGAATCCACATGAAATTCAGTAAGTTTATATAGGAACTCAGAGAAGACCTTAGTACTGGAAACTTACAGTCAAGGCCATGGTAACTAGTCCATAGTATTAATTAAAATAAATATTTTATTCAGAAGAATGATAGTTTCACACATTACATTCATGTCATTACTTCCATCACTTTTATTTTGGATTTCAGTTGATATTTTTTTTTCAGTTTATGAATATATTGCAATGAATGCAGTGATTTTATACTTGAGTTTCTATGTTAGTTATGATTAAGTAATATGAAACCATAATTCAGCTCATTACTAGGGCTCTGTCAATTTTGTCTATTAAAGCATTTCATACTTTTGCAAATATGAGACGTACTTTAGGCAACAAAATTTGATCATTTTTTGTTTCCCTTTAGCGCTCTTTGTTTATATGTGGGCTGCTGAAATTCTGCCAGCAGGAAGAAAAAGACAATGGGCAAAGGAGAGCAAGGCAGACAACTTCAGAAGTCGTGGGTGCTTGGCCTGGAGTGATGCCCAGTTTGGGTGACCACGGGAATAGTTTGCTTATCTTCTTAAATATAGAAATGACATGTTAGGGTAATTAAGCTAATGAGCTCTGCTTGGTGGATGCTAAGTGTGAGATCCTTATCAGTTTGTCCAGACAGAATCTTCTAAGCCTAGAATGCAAGATGGGGGAATGGGGATGTCCAATGGAGGAGCCGAGGGACTCCAGGAAGAGAAGGCAATTGTAATGACTGCAGCTAGTGAAGTTATCCTAGAAGCTCAAAGCGGAACTTAGATAGACTTCTAGGATCTGAAGGAATGTTAAAGAACCAAATCCTGTAAAGTCTATGGATCAGAAATTTTAACACTTCCAGGAAAGGAAAAGTAAGTATCTTTAAATGTTTTGTACATTTTGCTTTATAATACAAAATAAAAGCATTGGTTTAACGAAAACAGGGGAAATTCTTCAGTTTAAGGAGTGGCTCCGAGATGAGGAGGGGCATTTCTGCTGAGATAGCTCAGCAGATGTGCACCGAGGACATCACACCACAGAGAGGGAGCACAGTGTCACTTTTTCCTACCTTCAATATTCTTTTTTTCTATTTAATATAAAGAATATTTATCATGGGATGCTGGGAAGATGGATAGGATAGTACACATCAAAATACCCTAGAAACTCATGGTCACTGTAGAAATATTTGCTACAATAAGCTTCTTAGCAATTGATGTATTTGCATTCAAACATTTTTCACTGTTTCAATATTTTTTTCATATTTCTATTTTTACCATCTAATTGCTTTTCAATGTTTAATATTCACGATCATAATGAATATTCTGTGTAATTTTCTGCTTTTATTATTTAGATGTGAAATGTGAATTATGAGGTATGATGACACCATTGACTTCATTAACTACAAAACCGGCTGAGGTTTGAAATGTGGATAATCTGCAAGTGGTAGGAAAGAGAACTAGGGAAAGCAGAATGCTCTGCCATCTTAAAAGTCAAATTCAGACTTTCTAGAATTCTTAAAGAAATAATTTAATCACTTTAAGTGTCTTATCCAAGATGAATCCCCTCAACATTGTAGGAGTTTATAAGAACTTGGCAGGTACTGAATGTGAGCCATAAAATAAAGTGAATGTTTTCTGGTGTTCTTAACCTCAGCCTTTAACCACTGCGCTATCCCCGGGGGCGGGGGGGGAAGGGAAATATGCCTGAACTGAATTGGAAAATGATGTATGAAATGCACAAAGCATCAATAAAAAATGTTAAAAAAAATAAAGTGAATGTAGTCTTACTGGAAAAAGTAACTAACTTTGGGAGAATGATGAAAGGTGATGGACACTTATAAGAACTTACCATTTTTTGGAAGATTATCCAATTTGTTTATGAAGGTTTACAGTTTTCCTACTTATCCAGAAAGGAAGATGGGAGCTTGCCATTTAGGTTCCCAGTGGCCACTGCAAGGCAGGAGGTCTAACAGCACTCATGATGCTGGAACAGGAAGTTCAATAAAAGTTAAGGCTAGTGAGTGACACAGTGAGATCCTGTGTCAACAAATGAAAACAAAGAAATGGAAAATATAAATTATGCTCATGTTTTATATAATGAATATACACACATATGTATATGTAAACCATAAATCAGGTTTGTATTTATCTGTAACTTCTAACATTGCTGAAAATCAGGATCTTCTACTTAAATGTAAAAGCTGCTTGAGTTCTCTGCTCATGATAAACCAGAGGATGCACAGGAAAATGCTGGCTGTAAAAGCCCACTGGCTTCCTTTTCTCATTATCATGTTTCAGAATTGACTAAAAATGCACTTTTTAAAATGTTTCACTCTTTTCTTATTTTTTAATTATTTTTATGTGTTTCATTTCATACTTCATTGTTCAGTCAGTCATTTTATTTTATTTTATTTTATTTTATTATTTATTTATTTATTTATTTATTTTTTTGGTTTTTTTGGAGACAGGGTCTCCCTGTAGTCTCAGCTGTCCTGGAATTCTCTCTGTAGACTAGTCTGACCTTGAACTCACAAAGATCTACCTGCCTCTGCCTCTGGAGTGCTAGGATTAAAGGTGTGCGCCACCACGCCCGGCTGTTCAGTCAGTCTTAATGGCCATTATAGGCACTTCTCCCTTGCCCCCTCCCCTGAATTCACACCTTCTGTCATTCCTGCTAAAGTCCCTTGTGACAAATTATTCTCCTCACTCATTCCTGAGTGTCAGCCCTTCCCCTGAACTCTAGTCAGCCTATCCAGACACTGTTCTAAAGAAGGCGAGGTCTTCCTCACGTGACCACCATCTCCTGCCACTATTTCCTCAGACAATGTTGGACTCTGCCACCCATTTCTGCAACTCTATGCTGGATTTTTTTTCCAAATGAGCTTGCTTGGGTCTCGTGCATGCTAATACCAATACTATAGGTTCATGTGAACAGAGTCCCGGGTGCTTGTAGGATTCATTTCCATTGTTTTGGCATTACCTCCTTGGATCTTACAATCTTTCTGTCCTTCAACCCCACCCCCCACCCCCGGCTGGAGAGATGGCCTAGCGGTTAAGAGCACCAACTGCTCTTGCAGAGGACCTGGGTTCAATCCCAAGCACCCACAAACAAACAAAAATGTTTCTGCCCCCTCTTCTACAATGTTCCCTGAACCCTGGGTGAGTGAAGCTGAATGTAGGCAGCCTGTCCATGGAACCACACTCTCCAGACTCCTAATCTTCACAGTTTGGCTATTTATTTATTTATTTATTTATTTATTTATTTATTTATATGAATGTACTTTTGGGTTCTCGGTCTCTTGTTGCACACAGGAGCTTCCTTAATAAGAGTTAAGAGGTAGTTAATGCCTTCTTGAGTCATTATTATATGATTCTTGGCTCTTGTGTATAGAGGTTGTATTGTAAAGTGTTGCCTAAGCATGAGCCATTCACAAAACATGTCTCTGTGTGACCAGTTGTGCTACTCTGTACTCTTCTTATCTGGACCAAAAGAAGATTCTTTTCTGAGTGGTGTCTGTGATATTTCTTTGTAAATATAAGGATGCTTGCTTTGGAGTTAGTAAAATGTTATCTTAGCTTAGGGATGAGTCTATCTTGTGGAATTCTCTAAGATCTATGATCTCTCCAGATGTGTGAATCTGGCTATGTTAACAACACCACACATGAGTTTCCTTCCACAGAGTGGGCTTTAGGTCCAATTGGTTAGCCGTTGATTTCCCCCAAGGTAGAAGTGCCACCATTGCACCGATGTCTGTGCTGTGCTGGTCTGGATGTGGATATTTGGTCTTGAGGCTGATGTTGGACAATTGATTGATTCTCCCATAGAGGCTTGAATAGTGCTCTCCACAGTTATGAGAGCTAGCTTTCAGGGATGATGGCTTCCAGGTCAGATCCAGTTCCATTGCTCAAGATCCAGTCTCTGAAGTATACCCTGTCTTCAGCAATAGGGTCTTACCTTCAGGTTCCGGGAGGCAACAGCCTGTGTAATTTTGGGAGTTTTTTAGACTACCTTGGCCAACAATTCCAAGGAAGGTTTATCCTGCCTGGTACTATTTCTTGATATGCAGCCTTCGTCTTTCCATATGGACTCATGTAGAGGTATTGTGTGTGTATTTTTTCAATACATCATGAGAGGTATCCTTTGCATATTTTGTCAATACATTGTGAGACTAATGTGATTCTCTCAGGTTTGTTTTTGCCCTAGCAAGGCATTATGTATCTCTCCTCTCCCTTTACCTGTCTAGCATTCTTAATGATCCATGTAACCATATCTGTTACAATGTTATTTGTGTACCTCATGTTTGGCAGGAAAGCTCTAGAAAATGCTATCTCCCATGTACCTTGTTTTAAATTTATTTATTTATTTGTATTTTTATTTTATGCATAGAGTGCTTTGCTGCATGTAAGTGCACACAGGCTTGCAAAGCCTACAGAAGCCAGGAGAGGATGTCTCAGATCCCATGGAACTGGAGTTACTTATGGTATTTAGCAGCCCTGTGTGGGTGCTGGGAATCAAACCTCCTTGGGTTCTCTGCAAGAACAGCCAGTGCTCTTAAACATTGACTCTTCTCTCCACCACTGTGTACACTGTTTTAAACATGAATATCTTGTCTTGGCTGCAGAGCTCATTGTGCTTAACATTGCACATTGCCTTCACTAATTTCCTAAAAGTTGTTCAGGAGGTAGGGAAATAGAAAGGAGTACCAGGATGGGAAGGTTACTATTTCCCATCTTACCCCTGACAATCACACAGTCTTTCTGTTGTTGGTTTGTTCTGTTGTGCTTCTGTTCCTGAAGCTCCTGGATATTTTTGTTAGTGTTTAAGAGAAAACCTCTGAGGGCTGGCAAGTTGAAAATCTCACTTGCACCCCTCCATGTGAGCTCAAACACGTGGCAGGAGGCAGACATGCAGTGAGGGAGAGAGTTTAGAGAAAGAGCAAGGAAGCCCAAAGCCTTGAGAAAGCACACTGAGTTTCTGCACAGCATCCCAAAGAAAGAGAGAGAAAAAAAGAGAGAGAAAAAGAAAAGCTTCCATTTGTCAGGAAGGTGGCAGATGCAGAGACTCTTGGCTGTAGTCTTGTAGGAATTCTGGAATATATCTCCTTAAAGGAATACTTGTTTCTCCCATTTCCTTATCACAGCTTAAGCTTCAGGTGAGTCTGCCTTCCTAGGACTGGCCCTTCCTTCCTGAAGGGTGGTCCCTTAACCAGGTCACTGACCCTGCCCAACGGGAATGTTAGGTCTCTGCACAGGCCACAGCTTCTAATCTGTTGATGTGATCCCTTAATGTGTCTTTATTGCTACCCTAAAGAATTAATGTGACAAAAGCAATAAGTTAAAACCCAAGTTGAAGCAGGGGCTGGGGGTGGCACACAATTTTAATCTCAGTTCTTGGGAGGCAGAGAGAGTCTGATTTCCTTGAGATTGTGATTTCTTTGAGTTCAAAGCCAGCCTGGTGTACATTCACAGTTCTAGGTCAGCTGGGGCTATAGGGAGACCCTGTCTCAAACAAGACAAGCAAAAGCAAAAAAAAAAAAAGGATTAGAAATGTTTAAATAGAACACAATTACAATNGTTCTAGGTCAGCTGGGGCTATAGGGAGACCCTGTAAAAAAAAACAAAAAAAAAAAAAAAAAGGTGACAGGGATTAGAAATGTTTAAATAGAACACAATTACAATTATTTGGGAGGTTTATTAAATTTTCAAGAGGATTTTAGTTTGTTTTTACTAAATTCAGGGTTTTGGAAAAGCAAAAATTTAAATACACTAAATTTCAGTAAAATGATCCTTAGACAGAGAAAGATGTACCTGGCATTCTCTCTTCTTGCCTGTCTTGTCCTGCCTCTCTCTGTCACCTGCTCATTTTATCATCCTCTGCTTGACTAACATCTATAGTAGAACAGGACGGGGCAAGCACAAGAATCAGTGTGTATTTACGATCACTGGGCTTATTCCTGATGTTCTTAGTACCTTAAATCAAAACCCAAATTTAAATTCACAGCCACAATTCTTATCACTAAGCATTTCAAAAAGAAGAAATGTGTAACTTTTCTTCTTGTCTAGTTCTTTTTGCTTCTGTATTTGTATATGACTCAAAATCTGTATCTGCCTTGACATATCTGTTATTAGCACTATGAATTCATCCACTCAGCAGCAACTTATTAAGATTACCTCTATTGGGCAGGGCAGTAATTATGGAAGATACAAGTGGAAGCTGATTTGCCATCTGAAGATATTTGCAGTATGGGAGGAGAAATAGTGAATCACTAATCAGACCCTATTAACTTTGGCAACTTAAAAGATGACACCAAAGAGGAATTATAATGTGGGTACAAACAAACAGAAACCCTCAAGTCTACTTGAAAGTGAGAACAAGTGCCAATTGGGGAAAACTACTCTTAAATGATAATTTTGGTATGAGTAAGGAAAATTGACAGTCAAAATATTATGTAATTTTTCCAAATTATGTTCAATGTAAGAAACTGCACAGACAGGGCCTGTTTAAATTAGATTTTAGTTAGGTTATATACTTCATTCAGTCATATGTAATTATTTTTCACAATTAGATATAAAAATAATATTTTTCCCCAAATGTTAACCGGTCCTTATCTTACTCTTATTGGTCAACAATTACAAGGGGAATGCAAGTAAGTATGTAATAAGCTGGAGTTTTATTCAGAATTCTCAAATGTGGTACAGAAGTTCTAAGTATAAATGATTCAGTTTTCATGTAATAGTACAGATAGTATCAAGTAAAAAAATGATTTATTTTCTTGGGGGAAAAGAAGCAATTAAGACAAAGGACAGGCAGTGAATGTGGAGGTCTACTTTGGGAAAGTAGACAGAGGAGACAGGAACATCTGCGGACAGGGGTTGGGGAGGCAGATTTGTTGTCAAGGCCTGTGAACTCCATTACAAATAACACCTCAATGCCACGTCCTTTCACTTTACCTTTTTATTTATTATTTTTTTAATTTTTAATTTTTTTTAAGTTTTTATTATTTTTTATGTGTATGAGTGTACTGTCTGCATGTAGGTTGGTGCACCCGTGCCATGCAATGCCTCAGAGGTCAGAAGAAGGTGACAGACTCCCCTGGAACTGGAGTTAAAGATGGTTCTTAACCACCATGTGGGTGCTGGGAATCAAACCCAGGTCCTCTGCAAGAGCAGTCAGTGCTCTTAAATGCTGAGCCATCTCTCCAGCCCCCTTTACCTTTTTTTTTTTTTTGAAGAACATACATGATGCAATATCTTCATTTTCTCCAAAAGGGAAAGAAAGATGAGGACAAAGAACTAGTTAGTATCTATGGCAACATTAAGAGTGCTGATCTTGAAGCCAGAAATGATGCAGTGAAGATGAAAGGAAGGAACGATTGGCTGGAGGGCGAGAGAAGCAGTGACTGCTGACTTTACGACTTCACATTATAAGTGATCAGACAACAGCTATTGCAGTAAAAAGCAGTATGGGGTAGAAAAATACCTCAGCTAAATGACTATTACATAATGGGCCCGGTGGGAGGGATTTAATATATAGCTTCCAAGACACTCTCACAAATAATCTAGAAATGTGGAGACTAATTTTCCCATTTTCTAATTGAGGAAATTATAGTCAAGGGCACACAATGAACGTAAATCCAAACCCTGGCTGCTATATTCAAACTCTCCCATGACAGCACTCAATTGAAATTTAACAGTTTGACTAAAATTTAGGGCGAGTGAGATGGTTCAGCAGGTAAAGGTGCTTGCCTACTCAAGCCTGGGGACTTGAGATAAATCTGCAGGCCCCACATGGTGAAAAGAGAACTGACTCCAGCAAGCTGTCCTCTGACCTCCACAGTATACATGACCCTGCAACACACAAATAAGTGTAGAAAAAAATAGCACAAGTTTAAATTGAATAAAATTTTAGATTTAGCACAAGCTCTCTGTAGATCATTGAATTTTTGGCATAAGCTCATGTTATACCTAAGTAAATTAGAAATTATCGTGACAGAAGCCATTGCAAAATAAATTTTACTCACTTATAGTTTATATCACTTTTATTTTTAGGGTTCTCTGCGTTTCCATATAAACAAAAATAAAAAAATCTCAGTACCCTAAGGAATAACAAGAACAAAAAGAGTCTGGGGGCTGGGGGCTGGGGGCTGGAGACAGAGATTATTAGGCAAAGACACTTATTTCCCAAACATAAGGACCTGACTTCTAATCCCCAGCTTCCACATAGACAAGGTAGTTAACCCTGCCTTTGCCTGTAACGACAGCATTAGGGGATGCTAGGACACATGGATACCAAGAGTTCACTGTCCAGCCAGTCTAGCTAAAACAGCATGCTTCTTGTTCAGTGAGAGACCTGCTGTCACGGTGATAAGACAGAAAGAAAGAGAGGAAGATACTACATATCCTGCTCCTCTGGATTCTGCAATACACACGTTTGTGCACAAACACTCTTATTTGCATGTATCACACAGATATGCCACACACACGTGCACACATATGCACACATACATCATACACATACAGAGAGAGAGAAAGAGAGAGAGAGAGAGAGAGAGAGAGAGAGAGAGAGAGAGAGAGAGAGAATCTGGATAGCTTGTTTTCATGAAAAAATTAAGACTTCGTTTAGCTTTGGAAAGAAACATCTTGTAGTGATCTATGCTTTCAAACACATTGATGGCTAACAGATGAAATATCTTTGTCTCCATGTGAAAGGAAGCATCCTGATATGTGGGATAATCCAGGCAAATTCTTGCTTCATTTACAGATGAAATGGTTCCCCTGGGATCTCTTCTAGCTCGACTTTGAAACCAACTATGGAATTGCTGGAATAAAGATATTTCACTTCTGTACAGCTACCTTAATAGTTTTATATAAATGGAAGAACTTTGGGTTGGCTATAATTTTCTTTTGCCAATATCTAGGAAGCTTGGTATATATTTGTAAACACACCAAATGTAAGCTAAGAAGGTTACATTAAATGAAAAACATTTATCATTGGAAGACATTCTTCATATGTGGTATTTACTTTTGCATAGTTTGAACAAATTCTCTTTTGGATGAAAAAGGAAAGCACTTAAAGTAATTGTCTTTATGTTATCCAGCCCCTTCAGTTAAGATGCCTGGGTGTGTCTTGCTATGTATAATTTTGCCTTGTTTGGTTAAACTGATTTTATGATATATTATAAACTTTTGTTATCATTAGTAGTTTTTAGGAAAATTAATAGAAGAGGATCTGTAATCTTGCCAACTGCTGTGAATACCGATTCTTTTTTCTCCTGTATAGTTAAATTTAGTAAACATTTAGTTAGTACATCTAAAGCTGATATTATAAACAAATTTTTTTTTAATAGAGACTTCATAGGTTAGAATAGGCACGTGGACAAATCATGATTCTTGTTTCTTCTTATATAGATACTTTTTCTTTAAACCCTTTAAGGAATAACTTGGGTTCATCATTACGTATTTATCCATCCATACCAGTGCATCATGAGCTTGGAAGTATTTTCATGGAAATGTGATGACAATCACATTGACCTTTCTCTCCCTCACACATGGAATCCCAGTCTAGATTTACACTTCAAGCCCAGTTGTCTTCCCTGTGGTATGCCAAGGAGATTCCCTTTCCTGGTTGTATTTTCTAAATGTAAGCATCTTATCCATTAAGGTATTTAAAGGAAGGTTCACCTGAAGTAGACAGCAATTTTGTTGGTTTCTGGAACACCAGAGAGTGTTACCAAAGGCCACTAAACCAATAAAGCAAATATAGGTCTCCTTGAGTCAAGCAAGACTCCTCTGTCAGCACCAGCTACACCTCACCTGCCTGGAAATACTGTGCAGCAGTGGCAGCCATATGTCTGTATATCCCAAATCTAATTGGCTATTAGCTCTCTACTTGGAGGAACAACCCACCGCTGATGCCACAAGCTTACATCCTCTAATGGTTAGGAGATGTTATAAACCACAGCCACAGTAAGACCCTGTCATATTTTACAGAAAAAACATAATCATGGATTACATACCATCCCAAACATCGTGTCTATTACCAAAGTAACCTACCATAAAAATAGTACTGTTAAATACCTATATATCTAATCGCTTGTGCTTCATTAGTAGGATCGAAAAGTTATTCATGGACAAACTGTCAGCCCATGAAAGGAAACAGCAGAATTGACCAGAGTCCAGACAACAGCTCCAGAGAAATAGACTGTTTTGCTTCTTGTCCACCTGTGCCCCTTTTCTAAGCCTAGGGAACAATCTGCAGAAGAGGGGGCGTGGTAGAATGCAGGGCTGTGATTGGGGTGAATGGTGAAACTACAGCAATATAGTCTGGACACTCATTTGATCAACTTATTGAACATACAAGCCCCCCCCCCACAGCTGGAGGTGGACCATGGGCTGTGTGTGGGTTTGGGCACAACTGCTTGCAAATAGTTTTACATGAAGGATGCTTGTACTCATAAATTATTACTTATTGTTAAAAAATGAAAAAAGAAGTAATTAAAAATAACAGCAGAAATAAAAATAAATGTGGAGGCTGAAGAAATGGCTAGAGTTAAGAGTATTATCTGCTCTTGCAGAAAGCCAAGGTTTGATTCCCAGCAACCAAATGGATACTAAACACTGCCTGTAACTACAGTTCCTGGGGAATACAACACCCTTCTGACTTCTGCAGGTATTGCATGGCACAGGTGCGCTCACATACATGCAGGCAGTAAACCTATACACATAAAAATAATGAATAAATATTTTTAAAAGCAATCTGTTTTAAATGTATCAAATTTGAATCAAAATACAAATTCTTATTGACCTGCCATGTTTGTGCAATCTTTGGAAATGCACATGACTATCTCCTCTTGTGGGGCCATGCTACATACACATAAACCTGACAGGGTAGCAACTTGATCCACCCTATCTCCTTCCAGTAACTTGACACTAATTTAGTCTTTGTAAGAACAAAACTAAAAGCTTAGGGCTTTTTAATTTCCTCTACAGAATTTGAATCCATCACTAAATGTTAGATACTGCATTCATTCCTTTAGGTTTTGTAAGTTTCTGTATGTACCTCCTTAGGAAGTATATTTTTCCAGAAATTGCAAAGGTTGACCTAAATTTGTTTTAGCACTTGGAACCAACCTAAATGCCCCTCAACCAGCAAGTGGATAGAGAAAATGTGGTACATGTACCAATGGAGTTTCTATGCAGCTGTAAAGAAAGGTGCATAGCCGGCGTGGTGGCGCATGCCTTTGAATCCTAGCACTTGGGAGGCAGAGGGCAGGCGGATCTTGTGAGTTCAAGCCCAGCTGGTCTCACAGAGTGGGTTCCAGGACAGCTGGGGCTAACAGGGTGACCTGTCTCAAAAGACCAAAAAAAAAAAAAAAAAAAAAAAAAAAAAGAAAGAAAAAAAGAAAGATGGCATTCCGTGAATTTTGCAGGTAAATGGATGAAACTAGAATATATTATGCTAAGTGAAGTAACACAGTGCCAGAAAAACAAACGACGAATGGTTTTCCTCTTTTGTGGATGCTAGCCCAAGCACCAAGTTGTAAGGCAAACTGGCACATCGTGTCCTCATCTACCCCTTTCCCTGAAAGCAACTGTGCTTTATAATGTGAATCCCTTTTACAGGCTGTCTAGAATTCACCAACCACTTATTTTAGACTTGTAATCTTGGTATATGGTGGAGGATATGTAGCAGTTCAGAGTAATATAAATTTAAAAGGAAAAAATGGTGAATTTGAAATATGATATGGAAATGAAAGTTTGTGTACAGATGGATATAATTTTTATAGTGTGACATATATATATATAGTATATATATTATATCTATATATATATATGCTATGTTGAAGCAATACAGATTGGAGGAACAACAGCCANTAGGGCTGAGCTTCTAGCATAATACTGAGCAGAATGGTAGGAGAAAGAATGCCTACCATGTTTAGAATCTCTAAGCAGGAAGACAAGACTAAAAACTGTAAAGTATGATGTTATTTTTAAGTTTTTAATGATCCCATTAGGCTAAAAAATATTCTTTTTCTAGTTTTCTGAGAGTTTTTAATCACCTGTCTTTCAAATGCTTTTTTTTCTGCACATTTTGAAATAACTGCGCTTTTCATTATTTAGTTGTTAATGTCGTAAGTTACACTGGGTTATTTTCAAATGCTGGCATGCCCTCGTGTATTCCTTTCCCTGGGTTGCCCTAACATTATCAAAAATTGAGGTGACAAAAGGAAACCCTAGCACAAGACTTGGCATGGTGGCACAAGCCTTTAATCCCAATATTTGAGAGGCAGAGACAGAGGAACCAGGCCAGCCTGATCTACATGGTGAGTTCCAATCTTGCTGGGGCTACGAGCACACCCTGTCTCAAAAGAGAAAAACAAACAAACAAACAAATATACAAGCAAACAAACAAACCTATACCACAGTTCTGAGGAGTAGAATTCCCAAAGTCACCAGACCAGCATGCCTGATCTTCCTCTGAAGGCTCTAGCAAAGGAGATTTTTTTTCCCTTTTCTACTGCTTCTACACAAAAGTCCTTGATGCTTCTCTGTCTCAGAATAAGTTGCCTCACTACACTGTACCTGTGTCTTCACATGGCCACATCTTCCCATGCCTATTTCTATCTCAATGTATGAATGTATGAATGCATCCTAACATATTAGGACCTCTTCTTAATTTAAATGATTAATTCTGAAATGAGTCTATCTCCAAAATTATATTCTAATCTTCTATATATTCCATGTGTATTGCAATATTTTTGTCTTTTTGAGACAGGGTCTCCCTATAGCCCTAGCTGTGCTGGAATTCACTACGTAGACCAGCATGGCCTTGAACTCACAGAGATCCTCCTGCTACTGCCTCCCTAGTGCTTGGAATTTTTTTAAATTTATTATTTTTATGCATATGAGTGTACTGTCTGCATGTAGGTTGGTGCATCCAATGTCGTGCAATGCCACAAAGGTCAGAAGAGGGAGTTGGATTCTCCTAGAACTGGAGTCAAAGATGGTTCTTAGCTGCCATGTGGGTGCCGGGAATCAAACCTGGGTCCTCTGCAAGAGCAGTTAGTGCTCTTAACCGCTGAGTCATCTCTCTTGTGATGTGCTTGGAATTTTTAACACATGTCCCATTTCTAATGAAAAACTCTACATGTGCATGTGTGAGTGAGTGAGTGTGTGTGTGTGTGTGTGTGTGTGTGTGTGTAATTCTGTTGAGGAATTTGAATTTGTTATCATGACATACATCTGCCTTTGTATTTCAAGTATTTTCCTCTATTTTAATATCATAAAATTTGCAGGTAAATGGATAGAATTAGAAGATATTATGTTAAGTGAAGTAACACAGTCCCAGAAAAACAAATGACATATGGTGTCCCTCATATGTGGATGCTAGCACCAAGCACATAGTTGTAAGGCAAACTGAGCAATGTCAATGTTATATTCCCCTTTCTCTGAAAGCAACTATGCTCTTATAATGTAAAACCTTTAACAGTCTCTAGAATTAACCTCTCTCTACTTTTCAGACCTTGTAACCTTGGTATATGGGTGGAGGACATGTAGGCATATTTTAGAGTAATATAAATTTAAAAAGGAAAAATGTGAATCCTGAAATATGATATGGAAATGACATATAGTTTGTTTGCAGATGATATAATTTTATTATAGGTGTGACATATATAGATATAGATATAAATATATATGCATATGTTGAAGCAATACAGATTGGAGGGAACAACAGCAGAGGAACTAGGACAGGGAACTGACTGAAACAGTAAAGTTTCTCCACGGACAATAATCCTCTGCTTTGAACAACTTTGAAAAGAATCAGAAAAAGATACAGGGCAGGAATGGCAGGGTGCATGAACCCCATTGGGGTGGGAGGCATGGAAGGGAAGATGAGTCTAGATTGGACTGAGAAACAATGTATGAAATGCACGTAACTTCAATAAATATGTTAAAAAATGTTTTAGCTCTTTTTATGTCTATCAACCAAAATAACCTGAGACATATTAGAATAAATACATAAACAGATACCAGTAATAAATGTTGAATATTAAATCCTAAAACTATTATATGGTGTTACATATAATATAATGTATATGGTGTATATTTTACAACTATATATAACTTTTTTCTATTTTTCTGACTTTCTTCCACTTTTCAGATTTCTTATATATAATGTTGGGGGCTACACAGGGAAAAGAAAAACCAGAACTACAACACTGCTTTAGTTAACATCCCCAAAAGATGGATAATGGTTCAGTTTATCTTTCCTCAACATTGAAATTGAACTGATGTGCATTGCAGGTGTAGGCTGTCAATACTTTATGATGTACCTGCTTTTAATTTTCGTCTAATGCCTTGATTGCTTACGAGTTAGTCATCTGTAGTGTTACAAAAAATTCCAAATACCGCTTAATCGGTTGTTAATTAAGAATAAATCATTACATTTTAAAGAGATGCTAAAATACTTTTTTCTGATGAAATGGCAATTGCTTTTTTCCCCTCTGCTTTTGTTGTACAAAATTGAGCTCTGAGATCTGGATGATGAGACATTGCACCACAATTATGATGATGCTCTCATTTAACATTTTCCTCTTTGTGAGCTAGGATGAACTTGTGGATGCTTTTGAAAAACGTAAGTGCTTTCTTGGTGTTTATATTATGAATATCATTCATGATTGATATTTGGAAATTAGTTCATAGAAGGGGATTAGGGAATGTAGCATGATTGCATTTATTTTGTGCCAATTCTTTATTGCTATATTAAATGATTTGTTTTAGACTTTATAGGATAATGAATTTAATTTCCGTGCATTATCCTATAAATAACCTGACATCTTTTAATTAGGAGAACGAGAGTAGCAGTCTTTACCTTGCAAACATGTAGTGCTCTGTGCACTTGAAAGTTGTGATATATGTCTATCTCTAACCACATCAGACATGGCATGTACATATATATAAATATACATATATGTGTATATGAGACTATTCTCAAAAGAGTACACTTCACATGTAATTGACGATTTTTTCTTCTACTTAGGAAGAAAAGAAATTGAAATCACTATGTAGACTGCCTACCTTTGCCTCCCTAGGGCTGGGATTAAAGGCATGCACCACCACACCCAACTGGAAAAATTTTATCTTTAATATATAAATATGCTTTACATTGAGAGGGGGCAGTGCAACAGATCCCCATGTATTCCTAACTGGTCTTTACCTCCTATTCCCCTGCTTCCATCTCTGAGGTTCTGGGATTACAGTCATATGCACCCTCTGATTTATAGTGTCTCCCCCCCCCGCATACCCAGACTGTTCATTAGTCTTTATCAGCTACTTAATTAGATATAACTCCACACTGATTTTTTACTGTAAAGAAAATTATCAAATTTAAGAAAGTTCAATGGCACATGGTATGTTCACTGGATGGATGGATGGATAAATATATACATATATATAATGATATATTATATATATATATATATATCCATTGTAGAGTACTTGAACATACCTGAAACATATATGCATACAGCTTGACAAAACCTTAAACAAAACAGAACTCAGATGAACTTAAACACTGATCAAGATACTTGATACCTGTCAATGTATTATACCACATGATCTTCCACGATTGTTAGAAATTGTTAAGTGGTCTTTGAGGCCAGGCATTGAAGTGCACACTGCTTACACGTTATTTACAAGCTATCCTAGACATGGCTTAGAAGATCCTTTCTGAAACTCATAGTCCATACATAAGAATTCAGAACAGTTGAACTGCTTGATAAATCCACATATTGTGAATTTATAAGAGTTTACTTTTGCATTTTATTTATTCTTTGAAGTGTAGCAAACAATCACCAGAAATAGTAATACTGAAATAATAAATAAAAGCTTATATCTTTGAAATGTTGTTTCCACAGGGACCAGCTTACAATGATTACATTTCTTTTTAATTTCCATTAGTTTTATTTATACACCTTATAATAAGACAACTCTATACTACTAAAATTGGAATTAAAATAAGTCCATCCAATATATACTAACCCAATATAAACAGAGACTTACTACATCCTCTTAATGTATTCAACACTGGTTTGTGTCCTCTAACTTCTTTCTCTTTTTCAAATTTATATTAAAATATATTACTCTCTTTAAAAATTTTAAAAGCAATATGTGTTAGCTTACTCTTAATACTTTAAATGTATCATATTTTAATTAAAATTTCGACCTAATTATAGTTTATTTTTGTTTGAAGAATGAGGCACAGTTGACTCTGCTTTAACTTCATTGGTAGCTGAGTTGCTAACAGAATAATTTGCACTTTCTCAAAAGACCTAAAATATCCTTTTTATGAACTAAATATTTGTCACATTTTAAACATCTATTCTGTTCTACAACCTATCTCTTTTTTCATTACTAAAATGATTTATTCATTTTTAACACTTTTATAATTTTATTAACTCATCTGTTGTTAGGTACCACATTACTATGTTTGTTGTAGAATTAACTATTCTTGCCTGTTTACCTCATATCAACAAGTACTTTTATAATAATATACATACATGATATTCACATATAGTTTTTGCTAATAGAAATCCAATGTATCCAACAAACCATCAAATCAATGTTGAAAACACATATGAGAATTGGCCATTTGAAAGAATGCCAGTAGATTTGCTCTCTGAGTCTAGGATATAAATGATGCTGTGTAATTAACAAAATATCAAGTTTTGTGATATGAATCTATCTAAAGCAAATGTAAAAAATTAACTTACTGATTTCTTTAAAATTTTACATTTTTTCGTGTGTGTGTGTGTGTGTGTGTGTGTGTGTGTGTGTGTGTATAAACATGCATGCCATGGCAAATATGAAGGTCAGAGGACAAGTTTTAGGAGTGAGTTCTTTCTTTTCACTATGTGGGTTCTTGGAATCAAACTCAGGTGGTCAAGTGTGGCAGCAAGTGCCTTTTACCCATGAGCCATTTCATTGGCTCCTAAGATGTTGATTTCTGTGACTCTCTGTGCATCTGTGATGTATGTGCAGACATGTATGCATGTTCAACCGTGTGGAGTGCATATCTGGATGTAGGCATGTGTATGTAGAGAAGAGTAAACATGAATGTTGAGGCGTGACTCTGATGCCAGGTGCTCTCCTGGACCAGTCTCCACTTCATGGGCAGGGACTCCTGCTGAAACTAGAGCTCGTCATTCTTGCAAGCTAGCCCACTCTTGCCAGGAATCCTATCTCTGCTCCTGAGAGGGTGCTGGAAGTATAAGCAGCTGCCATGCCACTTGGCTTCTATTTGACTTCTGTGGATCCAAACTTTTGTCCTCATACCTGTGTTTCAAGTTCTTTATCCATTGAGTCATCTCCCTACCTAGCCTCTAATTTATTGATTTTTTTAATGGTAAAAAGGTTAAAATCAGGGCTGGAGAAATGGCTCAGTGGTTAAGAGCACCCACGTGGTGGCTAACAATTTTCTGCAACTCCAGTTCCAAATGATCTCACACCCTCTTCTGTCCTCTGGGGACATTGCAGGACACGCTTGCATACAAGCACACAATACACACATACAAATAAAATAAAAATAAAGCAAAAAAAAAGTTAAAATTAGAATTTTGTAGGTTTCCTAAATTCTTTTGATAAAATGAAAGATTTCTAAATTGTATTGAGTTTGAAGATAATCACTTTAGGGACAAGAAAACAGTTCCCCAGACGTCCTTTCTCTGTAAAGATTTTATTTTTAATTATCTGTGGTTAAGTACAGAGGTGTGAACAGGTGCCTAGCACTGAGCCATCTCCCCAGAACCATCCCACCTTCTTCAGGAACTGATGGCTTTCCAGTTGGACAAGTCCAGCTGACACATTCAGAATGACCCCGCGGGGGTTAGGAAAACACTTAGGTCAATACAGACCCTTCAGATGTAAATGCAAAACAAACCCAAGAACTCCTGACCAGGATAAATAAAAACAACTTAACATATTTCAGAATGTCAAAATAACGTATTTTTTTCCAGCATACGTGTGTGTTCATTTTTTTAATTTAATTTTTATTGATGCTTTGTGCATTTCATACATCATTTTCCAATTCAGATCAGGCATATTTCCCTTTCCCTTCCCCCCCACCCCCACCCCATCCCAGATCATGTATTCTGCCATAACTGTCCTGCATCTTTCAGGTTTTTTTTTTTTCATTTTTTAGCTATAAGTGATAATCCATGAGTATAAGCATCCTTCGTGCAAAACCAATCTATAGACTGTTGTGCCCAAACCCCCACAGTCCCACCATTCAGTGGAGGTTGACAGGTTGTTTGTTCAATCAAGTTGATCAAATGAGTGTCCAGACTACATCGCTGTAGTTTCACCGTTCACCCCAATCGCAGCCTTTACATTCTACCACGCCCCCTCTTCCGCAGATTGTTCCCTAGGCTTAGAAAAGGGGCACAGGTGGATGAGAAGTAAAACTGTCCTCTCTCTCTGGAGCTGTTGACTTGGATTCTGGTCAATTCTGGCTGTTTCCTTTCATGGGCTGACAGTTTGTTCAGGAGTAACCTTTCGATCCTACTAATGAAGCACAAGCAATTAGATATATAGGTATTTAAGCAGCACTAATAGTTATGGTAGGTTACTTTGGCATAGACACATATGTTTGGATGATATGTTAATTCATGAATTACATTTTTACCCCCTGATAAATATAACAGGGTCTTACTGTGGCTTATGACATCTCCTAACCTGTAGAGGATGTAGGCTTGTGGCATCAGCCATGGGTTATTCCTCCAAGGAGAGAGCCAACAGCCAATTAGATTTGGGATATACAGGCACATGGCTGCCTCTGCTGCACAGTATTTCCAGGCAGGTGAAGTGTAGCTGGTGCTGATGGTGGAGTCTTGCTTGACTCAGGGAGACCCGTATTTGCTTTATTGGTTTAGTGGCCTTTGGGAACACTCTCTGGCATTCCAGAGGCCATCTGTACCCTTGCATGTGCGGTCTCAATACATCCCTCCCATGTTAACGTCAGGTCTTCGGCAGCAGGGTCTTATCGCCTCTCCTCCTGCAGGTATCCCAACTTAGGGGCAAGGAGCCCTTACCTTTTGTGGGGCCTTGGATCCCCTGGCCAACATCCCCCTGGTAGAACAATCCATTGCTGATGTCAGAGCTCCTGCATTAATATACTTTGCCTAAGTGCATAGCCCAAGGACTTTAGTATTATATTTGGTTCTGAACAGAGTATAATCCTTTTCACAGTTCTTATGTCTATTAGTCAATTAAAGAAGGCAGTTTTACCGGTTTTATAAGAGATTACCTCTATAATAGTTGTCTCCAATTTACAGTTGGAGAACGACCTCATCATCGTCATATTTCTCCTTGTTCTATGGGGGGGAAGGCAAGAAAGTCTCTCATATCAAAACCTTTGTGGCACCTAGAAGGTATAAGTTTCATTAGGACTCATTATAAATAGTTGTTACATGTAGGATCCACAGAAGGGTTCGATGTTTATGGCAATCTGAGGCTTTTCTTCCTTTCAATGTTCAGACGGGTCAACCTTTCAGTTGCCACTTTTTGGTACATCCTACTCAATGCAAAGCTGTATCTTTTCTTTCTCAGCTGTTAAGTTGGTGACATTTTGTCCTGTTGGAACAAACAAATCTTTTCCCGTAGTTAGTTTTAAGATTTGAATTGCAAGGTTTTCGACGAAAAGGTTTCATGTCTGTCTGTACCCCCCTTTTTTTTTTAACCCATGAGTCGCCAGAAGACAGTTGTATTATACATAACTATAGGGTGGAATCAAAATAACGTATTATAAAGACCCTCCTCCATGATTTCACCTGGCACAATTACATCTTATGGAATCTGTCATGTTGTATTGTTCATGCATTTCATTTCAAGTTATGTTTTGATTTCATTTCAAAGCAGCAAATTTTCACATAGTCATCTAGATTTCTTCAGATGAATAACTATCAAATAAATCCTGATATGAATATTCCTGAGCACACCTCATTTTAGTATG
The DNA here is from genome assembly GCA_009823505.1 of Rhizomys pruinosus. Classification (NCBI taxonomy): domain Eukaryota; kingdom Metazoa; phylum Chordata; class Mammalia; order Rodentia; family Spalacidae; genus Rhizomys; species Rhizomys pruinosus. The sequence goes on along the minus strand of VZQC01002038.1, from coordinate 2,169,977 downwards.
AATCGGGATAGGAAATAGCACCATGAAACTGTACAAACTGTATTTGGGGAAAAGGACTATGGTTCTTTTGTATATACCTAGGGACTGTTACCAAAGTGACAAAGTTCTTGGCTTTTCCAGAAGTTAGTAGAAGAGATACTCCTTCACCTTCTGCATTTCTGCCCAATGTAATAGCAACGATTTAAGATTTATATATTCCTACATGAGGAGGACCTTCACATCTTTCAAACATTTGCCAAATTACTAAGTGCTAGTGATTTCCATGCATTTTAATGCGTCCACGTGAAGCCTGCAAACAACTGGAACAAGGGAGTTCAATGCACCAGTTAATCAAAATTTGCTGTGGAGGGCTTCCAGATTCTTTCTGCTAACCTCTCACTCCTTGTGAAAGGATTTTATTGTCAGTAGTTAATATTTTATGGGAATGCTGTCAGCTTCTTACAGAGCCCAAAGGAGTTATATATTTTCTGACATATGATCATAATTCCCATCAGTATGTTTAATGTCAGCATCTGTAGGATTCCTTTGATTTTTTTAAACCTTTTTTTTTATTTATTTTATTTATTTCTGTATGTGTATGAATGTACTGTGTGCCTGCAAGTTTGTGCACCCGTGTCGTGCAATGCCGCGGAGGTCAGAAGAGGGTGTCGGATTCCCCTGGAACTGGAGTTCTCCTGGAATTGGAGTTTCAGACAGCTCTCGGCCGCCATGTGGGTGCTGGGGATCGAACCCAGGTCCTCTGCAAGAGCGTCGGCACTCTTTTAACCGCTAGGCCATCTCTCCAGCCCCGGATTCCTTTGATTTTTAAAGGAGAAAAAAATAATAAAGAATTCCAGACTCATCAAATAAGAATAACTGTGCATACTTCAGAAAATCCTTTTTACTTTGGGTGAATGCTTGGAGACCAGGAGACAGAGAAACACGATGGATGCCTCTTTCTGGTTTGCTGGTTAACCTATTTCTCTTCTGACTATTGAACTGTGGCAGGAATGAGAATTTTGAGGAATTGTTTTGCACATAGGCACACATAATTTATGTTAAAACAGAGCTATGTGTACATATACACAGTCAGGTATTTATGTTTACAAATAAAAATATATAAAACATATGCAGAATTAAATGTTGGTATATAAACAGAGATACAAAACCATACAAGATACATGTGTACACTTAAGATACATATTATAGTTAAAGTAATTCCTGAAATTTGATCATGTAGAAAAAGAACAATAACCATTTGGGGTTTTAAAAACAAGGCAAATCTAAGATTTTAATGTTATGGATTATAGATTATAATTATTCCATTAAAAATAAAACCTCAGGAGCCAGGGTTGGTGACACATGCCTTTAATTACAGCCCTTGGGAGACAGGGGCAGGCCAGTCTCTGTAGATTGAGGGATGCTTGGTCTACAGAGCTCCAGTTCATCAGGGGCTACAGGGAATTCTCTCAAAACAAACAAAAAACTGAAACAAAGCAAGCAAACAAATACACAAATGAATACAATGAAACCTCAGGATCAGGAGGTAAAGGGACCTGTTGCCAAGCCAGATGATCTGAGGATCTTCTGACCCACAGGACAGAAGGATAGAACACCTTCTTCTTGTCTTCTAACCTCTACATAAGCACTATGACAAGGGCGTGTGTACATAGGCATACACACACATAGATGTAAAGATGATACGTAGATAGATGATAGATAAGATAAATGATAGATGGATAGATGACAGATGATATAGATGATAGATTGATAGATAAGAGATGATAGATGATAGATAGATGATAGATGACAGGGCTGATACATAAATATACTAAAAATAAATACAATCTCTCCAGAATTTTATTCAACACCTAAAGCACAAGACAAAAAATAACTCCTGGAATGTGCTTGTATTTTATGACAGATGTTAGACTAACTGGACTCTAAAGAATTTGGTTTGCTAAATACAGTTACTTTTCCATGCTATTTTCCCAAGAACGATGAAAGGAAGTCCACAAATGACCTCAACCAGTAAAAGGCAATTGGATTAATAATTAATCCCTGCTAAAAATAGCAACCGATTTAATAGTGAAAAATTAATCAGTTTATTGATATGACTGACCTTTTAACAAAATTAAAATGAATCCTCCAATTTTGGCATCAAGTCCCTTAAAGCAATGAGCTTATGGTAATATCCAGTCTGTTTTTTTTTTTTTTTCTTTAATTTTTGCTGTTAGAAATTTATATGTGGCCTTATTCAATTTTGAGGAAGATATTAACAAGTAGCTATTTTTAAACATTAATGGCAAACTACACTTATTAAAAATGTACATCATCAAGAATATTCTTGGCCGTCTTTTGTGTCTATTGTCTTCGTATCAGAGACTTTAGAGAGAAAACTTAGAAAATTTACAGTAAGTAAACATGTCTCAGATGGAACTTTGAAATTTAAGATCACAGTATAAAGTCTGAGCTGATTTTAAAATACATTCTGCTTTCTAATAAAAATAAATAACTTTCCAGCATTGATTACACTCTATTTTGTTAGAATTCTTTCTTTTGTTCATTATACATGATTACAGGTCATATTTACCTTAGCTCTACGTTTGGAAGATCCACTATTTATTTTTGTGAAAGTACTTGTTTGTCTTAGCTGAGAGCATGTTTCACGGTCATCGCGGTGAGGCATTTTGACTGTGAACATGTATTTCCTCAGAAAGACACAAATTATGAAAGTTCAGAGATAAAATCGGGGGACAAAGATAGAAATGGTTTGCTACAACAAAAGCCCACGAGGCGGGGAGGTAACAGTTGATAAATTGTGTGTTGCACAAGCGCAAGGATATGAGTTCAAACCCCACAGCACACATTCTGGGGCTGTGAAGGCAGACACGTGCATCTCAAGGACTCTGTGGCCAGCATTCCTAGCCTAGGTGGTGAGCTCCAGACCAGTAAGAGACTCTGTTCGAAAAACCATAAAAAAGGGTGCCGGCACATGCGCAATAACACCAGAAGTGGCCAGCTGTCCTGCACATGGATATGCATTCACGCACAGGATATTCTTAAATCGTTCACATTTTCATACATTGTATTGGATATTACAGCTGTAATCACCCCATTGTTAATGTTTAAAGGCTGCAAACATCTTTCCAAAGCTGTTTTTAACTTCACCATATTAAAACGGTTGTATTTCTTATTAGTTACTATATCACCTGTTACCTCAATTTATCATCATAGACCAAAGCATCCCCATCACTTTAAAGCCCTAGTATCATTGCATTTAGGTATACACTTAGAGATCCATTTGCACACAATATTAGGAAGGGCATTTTCTGTATATAGTCAATGCCTTTCATAAAAGCATCTCCACGGGCTGGAGAGATGGCCTAGCGGTTAAGAGCGCCGACTACTCTTGCAGAGGACCCGGGTTCGATCCCCAGCACCCACATGGCGGCCGAGGACCGTCTGAAACTCCAATTCCAGGAGAACTCCAGTTCCAGGGGAATCCGACGCCTGCTTCTGACCTCCGTGGCATTGCGCGACACGGGTGCACAGACTTGCATGCAGACAGTACATTCATACACATACAGAAATAAATAAAATTAATAAAATTTTTTAAAGCATCTCCACAAGTCATTTTATAGATACATATCTGTCTCAGTGCTTCTTAGCCATTTTTGTTCTAACATTTTTTTTTTCATCACAGAAACCTCACATATGGCCTAATAAAATGAATTAGTGTCATATTTTGCAGGGAAACATCCTTTGTTATTTTCTTTTTTTAATAAACTATTTTGTTGATGTTTTGTGTATTTCCTACATCATTTCTCAGTCCAATTTAAACACATACCCTTTTCCATGTCCCCCACCCGACCCAAGTTCATGCATTTTGCCATACATGTCTTGCATTAGATGAGGAAGGCTTAAAGAGGATGAGAAATGAGAGTATAGGGCAGAGGGCTGGTGAAGTAACACTAAAGACCTTTAGAACAGTCCATATGGAAGCCTACTACTATAGAAACTTTCTAAATTGTATACACATTAAAAAGACATTAAAAGGAGTTATACTATAGCAGGTGGGGGCATTGCCCTTTGTAGATATCTAGGCTAATTTAAAAAAGACAACCTCAATTCCAGGAATAGTCCCCTTTTCTTTTTTTTTAATTTATTTATTTATTATTTTTGTATGTGTATGAATGTACTGTCTGCATGTAGGTTTGTGCACCCATGTCGTGCAATGCTGCAGAGGTCAGAAGAGGGTCTCAGATTTCCCTGGAACTGGAGTGCTCCTGGAATTGGAGTTACAGGCAGTTCTTAGCCGCCATGTGGGTGCTGGGGATCGAACCTGGGTCCTCTGCAAGAGCAGTGGGTTCTGTTAACCGCTAGGCCATCTCTCCAGCCCTAGGAATAGACCCCTTTTCAAGAGGCTGTTGACCAGGGGTCCCAGAGACCCTCATACAACACTGGCCATTGTCCCTGCTCTTGGTTACCCAACATTTAAGGACAAATTATTTAACATTTTTAAATATTGTTGAAGCATGTGTATAGATTCTGGGCATTCACTGAAGAATCTGAATAGAGTCTTGATTATCATCTCAATTCTTACTACATTTTCCCTAGCAGCCTCTACAATTTGTACCAATGTCTTCTTAGATATCATTATCCCTGAAAACGGACTACTAGCTTGTTGGGAAATCAAGAATTTAGTATGTGACAAAATAAACAGCAAGTTTCTTTGAACAAAGGCCATCAGCTTTTTTTATCTTTATAAGCCTTCAATCTAATGATCATGGAATTTTAAAAATACTTATTTAACCTTAATCCCGTTTCCTGTCTTTAAATTAATATGATTGGCTTATTAGAAATTATTACAGGGAAGAGGAGAGAGTAATTGTCAGTAACACTTTAACCTTTCAATATTAATCATTGTAACTGGGCAAGGGAGATTAGGAAACCAGAAATAATCGGGTGATTTCATCGAATTATTTATTCAAGAAATATTTTACATTTTATGCACCTACCATATACGAATTCTGCTTTCCGTGCTGTGCTGCTGTCATTGGAAAGCCAGAAGTTGTCATTCCATGTGAGCGTCAGAGATCAGGGAAGAAAAAAGCTGTGCCACAATTATTCACTTTTTAATTTCAGTTTTGACTGTATGCAGTTTTATCAAGACACAGGGAATTGGATTTGGAAAAAAAATTACTAACCACAGGTAGAGCAGGAATGGTTCCTTAAAAAAGTGACCTTTAAACCTGGGCTCAAGAGCAAGTGGAATGAAGCTAGAGTTTAGGGAGAAGGCAAGAAAAAAGTTAGACTTTCCTGATACTTTTTACCCAAACCCAAGGGAATTCTTAACGCAAGTTAAATTTAGTAAAGATCATCTATCAGCTTGTCTTTCTGGTTCTAGGAATTTATTGCAGGCAAGTGTATGAGAGATTGGAGGATGCCACTAAACAGGATGTGAGGCAGTCACCAGTAAGGAGAGGATGACAGAGAAGGAGAGGATGACAGTGAAGGAGAGGATGACAGAGAAGAGGATGACAGTGAAGGAGAGGATGATAGAGAAGGAGAGGATGACAGTGAAGGAGAGGATGACAGTGAAGGAGAGGAAGACAGAGGAGAGGATGCCAGAGAAGAGGATGACAGAAAAGGAGAGGAAGACAGAGAAGGAGAGGATGACAGAGAAGGAGAGGATGACAGTGAAGGAGAGGATGACCGAGAAGGAGAGGATGACAGAGAAGGAGAGGATGACAGTGAAGGAGAGGATGACAGAGAAGGAGAGGATGACAGAGAAGGAGAGGATGACAGTGAAGGAGAGGATGACAGTGAAGGAGAGGATGACAGAGAAGGAGAGGATGACAGTGAAGGAGAGGATGACAGTGAAGGAGATGATGACAGAGAAGAGGATGACAGAGAAGGAGAGGATGACAGTGGAGGAGAGGATGGCAGTGGAGGAGAGGATGGCAGAGAAGGAGAGGATGACAGTAAAGGAGAGGATGACAGTGAAGGAGACGATGACAGAGAAGAGGATGACAGAGAAGGAGAGGATGGCAGAGGAGAGGATGACAGTGGAGGAGAGGATGGCAGTGGAGGAGTGGACGAGGCTAAGGGTCTATATCTGCACTGGAAGATTTCAACTGTCATTCCCATTGTCCTTGTCAGAGGACAGTTTTCCCTGTGTAAGACATGTTAGATGATGGTGTTCCCTGTGTAAGAAATGTCCTTAGGAAATAAGCTGAGAGTCCAAGGCCTGTCCCCCAAATGAAGATGTAGGTAAGGAGGCTTCAAGTTTGCTGCATGCACTGTCGAGGGGTGCTATGCAACCATGTATGACCTCATGGAGTATGTGTCTCCTCTTGTTAAACTCATTTATTAATAAATAATTTTTGGTTCAGTTTATTTCTATATTATCTTTGAAATTCCCACAAATGTAATATTTATGAAAAGAATAATTTTCTCTAGAAAAAAAAAAAACTTCCAGCCTTACTATGGTTGTCAATAGAGGCTTTTTTCTCAACTCAAACAATAAATTTGCATCCAGTGGAACAGAGGAGTCCCGCCTTTGTGATATAACTCTCTATTTTTACTTAGGGCACAACTCTGTTTTTGATCATGCATTTAATTAAAATAGAGACATTATCCTTGGCATTATCTTGTGTACAGTCTGTTTAAACACTTTCTGAAAGCTTCATTGGGATTACAAAGTGACCTCTTTAAATGAATGACATCCAGGACAGGACCATTCTATGTGATGGATGATAGTTAACCACTCCCATCTAACCAAGGTGGAGAATCATTCATTTTAGACACCGGACTCTGAATTGTACTCCTGCCAATTACCATGAAGGTTAATGTCAATGATCCTTTAGGCAAGCACGAATATTGCCAAAATATCATGTGTAAAAATATTCAGTGATTAAAAACAAAAGAAAACAAACCAACTGATTAAGGATCCAAAGTTTCTATCATGGACACAGCTATGGTTTCATCATGAATATTAAGGAGATTAAGGACTTCATCTCTCCCTCACAACTTAAAATGATTAAATATTTTAATTATTGTATTTATGAAGATATGGTTTGTTTTCAAAAGATTTGCATTGATAGGGAATATTTCTGGGATTTTGTTTGAAACGTTGATTGAAATATTTGCTTGAAGCATTTACTATATTATAATGTAACCATCCAGAAAATAATATGAATATAATTCTTCAGAAGTAATTGCTTTAAAGAGCTTATATTATGAAATATATCTGGTAGATCCTTAGAGTAAAATATATATGAAATTAAATGGATATTTCTTGCTAAATTATTTGAACTTTAAAAGCTATACTCTTTCAAACTGTTTTTAACCATCCATTCACATATCCAGAATCTTGTGGGCTTATTTTTTAATATATTTATTGATATTTTGTGCATTTCATACATAATTTCTCAGTCCAATTTAGACTCATTTCTCTATCCATGTCCCCCACCCCACCTGATTTCATCCATTCTGCCATACCTGCCTTGTATCTTTTTCTAAGCCTTTTTAGAGTTTTTCAAAGCAGAGGATTATTTTGGGGGGGAGAACTTTACTGTTTCAGTCAGTTCTTTGTCCCACTTCTTTTGTTGTTGTTGTTGTGTGTTGTCCCTCCAACTTGTATTGCTTCAACATGTATATATATATATATATATATATATATATCACCTATCCTACAATTATGTCATCTGAAAATAAACTGTATGTTATTTACAAATCATATTTCAGGATTCACATTTTTCCCTCTTAAACTTATATTACTCTAAAATATGCCTACATACCCTCCACCCATATTCCAAGATTACAAAGTCTGAAAATGAGTGGTAGGTTAATTATAAAGCCTGTTAAGGGACTAACTTAAGAGTACGGTTGCTTTCAGAAAAAGAGGAATATAACAATAATATTCCTCAGTTGGCCTTACAACTACGTACTTGGAGCTAGTATCTACAAATGAGGGATACCATTCATCCTTTGGCTTTTGGGGACTGTTACTTCACTTAACATAATGTCTTCTAGTTCCATCCACTTACCTACAAAGTTGATGATGCCATCTTTCTTTACTGCTTCATAGAACTCCATTGTGTAGATGTACCACATTTTCTGTATCCACTTATTGGTTGATGGGCACTTGGGTTAGTTCCAGCTCTTTGCTATTGTAAAGAGAGCTGCAATAAACATGGCCGTGTATCTATCTCTGCTGCAGGATAAGTCTTATGAGTATATAGCCAGGAGTGGTATGACTGGGTCATACCAGTCCTGGTATGGTGGTGGGCTCATTTTGAGTCTTTTAAGGGTTGTCCATACTGCTTTCCATAGTGATTGTATAAGTTTACATTCCTACCAGCAGTGTTCCCCTTTCCCCACAACCTCTCCAGCATTTTGTATCATTTGTTTTCTTGATTTTAGCCAGTCTTGTTGGAGTGAGATAATATCTTAAAGTGGTTTTAAATTGCATTTCAATAATTATTAATGATGTTGAACATTTTTTCAGATGTTTCTCAGCCATATTTATTTCCTTACTTGTGAAATCTCTGTTCAGCTCTTTACTCCATCTTTTGAGTGAGTCATTTGTTTTCTTCTTTGTTTTTTGAGTAGTTTATATATTCTGGAAATTAGTGCTCTATCAGATGTATCAGTGGTGAAGAGTTCCTCCTACTCTGTGGGTTTTCTCTTCATTTCAAGGATTGTTTCTTTAGCTGTACAGAAGCTTTTGAGTTTAATGAGGTCCCATTTATCAATTGTTGACCTTATTTCCTGTGCAGCTGCTGTCTGATTTAGAAAGTCTTCTCCCTTGCCTATGTCTTATAGGTGGCTGCCAATGGTTTTTCTATTACCTTTAGAGTTTTGGGTTTCACATTGAGGTGTTTGATCTATTTGCAGTTGATTTTTGTGCAGGTGAGAAGTAGGGGCTTAATTCTACAAGTGGTGAACTAGTTTTGCCAACACCATTTGCTGAAGATGCTTTCTTCTATTGAGTGTTCTTGGCCCCTTTGTTAAATATGAGGTGGCTGAAATTGTGTGCACTCAAGTTTGGATCTTCACTTTTTGTTCTATTGGTCTACAGGTCTGTTTTTGTGCCAGTGCCAGGCTGTTTTTATGACTGTAGCCCTGTAATATAGTTTGAAGTCTGGTATAGTAATCCCCACTGTATTGCTATTTTCACTCAGGGTTACTTTGGCTATTTGGGGTCTTTTGTATTTCCATATGAATTTAAGAATTTTTCTCCAAGCCTGTGAAGAAATTAATAAGGACTTTAATTGGGATTGCATTGAATCTGTATATTAACTTGGGTAGAATGGACATTTTTACTATATTATTTTTTCCAATCCATGAGCATGGGAGGTCTTTCCATTTTCTGATGTCTTTTTCATTCTCCTTCTTCAGAGGTTTAAACTTTTTGTTGTAGAGATCTTTGGTGTCTCTGCTTAGATTTGTTCCTAGTATTTTATTGTTTTTGAGGCTATTGTGAGTGGAAAGGTCCCCTTACTTTCCTTCTTCAGTTGCTTATTGTTGGTGTAAAGAGAGGCTATTTATTTTTCCAGATTAATTTTGTATCCCGCCACTTTACTGAAACTCTTTATCATTTTTAGGAATTTTCTGGTGGAGTTTTTAGCATCCCCTAGGTAAACTATCATATCGTCTGTAAAAAGGGATAGCTTGACTTCCTCTTTTCTAATTAGTACTCCTTTAATTTCCCTTTCTTGTCTTATTGTCCTAGCAAGCATTTCAAGCACTATATTGAAGAGGAGTGGCCATTGGGGGAAGACTTGTGGGATTGCGGCCTTTATTTTTTTTTTAATTTTTTATTTATTTCCGTATGTGTATGAATGTATTGTCTGCATGCATGTCTGTGCACTCGTGACGTGCAACGCCATGGAGGTCAGAAGAGGGTCTCGGATTCCCCTGGAACTGGAGCTCTCCTGGAATTGGAGTTTCAGATGGTTTTCAGCCGCCATGTGGGTGCTGGGGATCGAACCTGGGTCCTCTGCAAGAGCAGTCGGCGCTCCCAACAGCTAGGCCAACTCTCCAGCCCCCTGTCAGTTTATTAACCATGTGACAAAAATATTTATTAACAGGTTACGGAGTAAACAAAGGTGTCAGAAGCTTCTAGAAACATGCAGCAGAACGATACCTCTGTACATTGCTAGCCGTTACACTCAGGAACTCACTACTGCTGTGGCTATTTGCATAATATCTGTATAAAATGAGATCCATCAACATTTCTTTGGATGGGGAAGGCTTTTAGAGAATCCATCAGGATTGTTGGGGAAAACAGTATCATTTTCTTCTGTGGTCTAGTCACTGATAAATTGCCTATGTACCAATAAGCAACTTCCCACCCAAGGTTGAGCAAGACCCTGTCTAATTAAACTCAGTGGTACATAACAAAAAGAAGATGGGATGTGAATAAAGGAGGGAGATTTTCTGAGAAAAATCAGTAGAGGGAAGGGGATGAGAAAAAGGACTGAGGAGTGAAAGCAACTACATTTTGTTATAAAAACATGTGAAACTCTCAAACAATCAAGAAATGAAACACTAAATCTTTTTAAATTTTTTTAAAATTTTATTTATTTCCATATGTGTATGAATGTACTGTCTGCATGCAAGTTTGTGCACCCGTGTCGTGCAATGCCGCGGAGGTCAAAAGAGGGTGTCGGATTCCCCTGGAACTGGAGTTCTCCTGGAATTGGAGTTTCAGACCCTTCTCAGCCGCCATGTGGGTGCTGGGGATCAAACCTGGGTCCTCTGCAAGAGCGGTCAGCGCTCTTAACTGCTAGACCATCTCTCCAGCCCCGAAATACTAAATCGTAAACTGCCATAGAAGACAGACATTAGTATTAGCCCCACTCTGGGTAGAAAAGCCAAGATAAAAGGCTAGTAATTAAATTAGGTATACTCACCTTGCTAAAAATAAATTCAATTTCTATCAACCAGGTGAAAGGTATTAGTATTTGCATCTTGCATAAAACCCTAGCCACAGTTTTTTCTAGTTATCAAGCTCCTCTTCCTGAGAGAAAGATAAAACCTCAAAGGTTTTATTTCAATGATAACATAAGCTTTTAAATTAATCTAGCCATAAAATAATCAAAGATGCAGTCACCTTTATGATATGTAGTCTTTGATACTAGATCCAGCTTTTCTCTACAAAATGAACCTACATTAATGTCCCACTTCAATTAATTCTATTTAGCTTCATTATTTCACAAACACATTTATCACTGTGGCCTCATAAAAATAAAGCTTATTTATTATATGATATGATGTTTTAGCAGGTAACAGTCCTGGTACTACTGCTTGAGAAAATTAAATCTGTCAGTGATCTATCTTGTTTTGGGGAACACCAATTCCTCTGGCTTCACCTTTTAGCTGAAAGTGAAGTAACCACTTCAGGCTGGTGGTTACACTTGTATTCCCTCTAAGGCTGAGGGTTGGTTGTTATTCAATGCTGTGCTACATTGTGCTGTGGAAAATGTGAAGCAATCCAGGACAAAGGTTCTAATAATCATGACACAGAAAATTAAAAGACTGGGAGGTGTGTACTTATCCAGTAAGTTGATGCAACTAGCTCCTCCCTCCTCATACATTTAGAGCATGGGATGGGCTTCAGTGTTTTCTATCTTATCACTGAATTTTCTAAACATAGTTATACATTTCTATTATGTAACAATGAGAAGGTTTTTTACCTCTGAATTAAACGTATCATTTAGAAGTTGCATTTCTTTAAAATAAAGTACCCATGTATGTGTACAAAGGTATGTAAAATGTTATTTTTTTAAGTTTAGGAAAATGTGTGTATGTTCATAAGAGTACCACATACTATACCTTTCAAATTTTGATCAAAATGTGTATTTACTATACCTCAGAACTGACAGAAACATTTTACCTAGGGTTGCCTCTTATTTTTTAGAGAAAGAGAAAAAAATAAAAGAAAAAACACCTTCTACTGCTCCAGATACACTGAAAACAGCATTTCCACAAAAATGAGTAAGGAGGGGCTGGAGAGATGGCCTAGCGGTTAAGAGTGCTGACCGCTCTTGCAGAGGACCCGGGTTCGATCCCCAGCACCCACATGGCGGCCGAGAACCGTCTGAAGCTCCAATTCCAGGAGAACTCCAGTTCCAGGGGAATCCGACACCCTCTTCTGACCTCCGCGGCATTGCATGACACGGGTGCACAAACTTGCATGCAGACAGTACATTCATACACATATGGAAATAAATAAAATTAATTAAAAAAATGAGTAAGGATTATGGGTATCCTCCACCCAAATATCCTGTCCTTTAGGGAAAGCACTCTACTCTTTGTACCATGGAAGTGACTAGATAAAAAATCGTCCAAGAAATGTTTTCACCTTTGCTGAAGGATATGTACCCAGAAGTCACTGTGAGTTTCATTTTAAGCTTTGAACCCTTTCTCTGTCACAATACACAGAACAATATTGGAGACTCTGGTTTTGTTCTCCCTGTGCCTAAACCTTCCATCCTCAGACACTTTTGTGAAGCAAATAATGACCTCCTTCACATTTTTAGCAAACTTACTTTTACCTGACCACTGCCTACACCTCCAATGCCCTTCTACCATCCAGACCAGCTCATTTCTTTTCTTTTATTGGTTTGGCTGAGGATTTAACCCAGGCTGTAGAGCATGGTAGGCAAACACTGAACCATAGAGGCTACAGGACTTTTCGTCAAATTTCCTTTAAAGTCTGTTGGCTTTTTCTTTATTCTGCATTATCTACCAGGAGTTACCATTTTGAACAAATACAAACACAGGACACCCAGATATATATATATATATATATATATAT